>PITA01009718.1:0-75925 GCA_004023965.1 Spilogale gracilis
TAAAGAAGATGTGGTACATATATACAATGGAATACTATGCCTCCATCAGAAAGGATGAATACCCAACTTTTGTAGCAACATGGACTGGACTGGAAGAGATTATGCTGAGTGAAATAAGCCAAGAAGAGAAAGTCAAGTATCGCATGGTCTCACTTACTTGCGGTGCATGAGAGGCAAACTGGAGGACAGTGGCAGAAGGGAAACAAATGGGAACTAGGGTAATCTAGGGAGGGAAATGAAACAACAGAGACTTTGAACAAAGAAACAAACTGAGGGACTTGGAGGGAGCGGGGTGGAGGGATGGGAGAGCCTGGTGTGGGTACTGGGGACACCTAAAGCGTGGAGAACTGGGTGTGGGGGATGGGGAATGAATCTTGAAACACTGGGAAAAAAATTTTAGTAACAATAAAAAAAAAAAGAAAAGAAACACGCATTGAATGTAAAGATACAAATGGATTAAAAAGAATCCAAAAAGCTATAATATGCTAACACTCAATAAAAGGAAGACTAAAATGGCTACATTAACATTACAAAAAATGGATTTTAGAGCAAAGAATATTTCAAGGAATAAAGAAAAAGTTACAATGATAAAGGAGTCGTCCTTCAAGAGAATGTAATGATTCTAAATAATTATACAACTAACGAAAGAGCTTTTAAATACATGAATCATAAAATGATAGAATTACAAGGAAAACTAGACAAACTCCAAACAATTGTCAGAGAATTTAATAACCTTCCAATGAGAGTCACTCTTCAGGATACTGTAAATTTACGTGGATAATATATGCAATAGGAAAGTATACAACAAAAGTGAATTTATTCTCCATTTAAATAATTTCAGTACTTTTTTTTAGCTTTCAGATGTCATGACTTTCTAGGTGTTCTGTTAAAGTAGTAATATTGTTTCATTTACAGTTTATGTATCTTTAAAATATTTTTTTTAAAAATTCATTCAAATGCATTCTGAGCAAAGTTTTTGTGAGAAATTTTAGAGACATGGTGAACACAAGAGACATAATTCCTAACTACTTGGTACTTAAATCTTGTGGGGAAACAGACATTCACAAACTAATTTTAAAAGTATGTGGTAAGTGAAGCAATTATCACCATAGCAAGTTCTCTCATTAACACTCATGTCACCATACAGAATTGGCCAGGTAGATTTTAGGTCTTGGTCTAGGTGCTTCTGAAAGCCCATAAACTTTTCTTTTTTTCTTTTTAAGTTTCCCTAAGTAAGAGACTTAGGAAAAGGTGAAAATGGAAATGAGATGCTTCTCACTTGCATCAAAAATATAAGCACAAAAATTGTTTGTACCTGAACTAGCAGATCTAAGGGCAGGAAAGCATAGATTGTCTTCTTTCTCTGTCTATAATGGTGGACATAGAACATATGTTTTTTAAAAAAATAGCTGTTATCTTCATAAGAAACAAATATCCCTAGTTCTTTGAAGTAAAGGACAAGAGTGGATTGGACCCATGGCTGCTTTGTAGGATGATGGAAGCTGTATAGTGCATAAGGCTAGGGAAGCCATTCATGGCAAGCTTCCACATGCATGACATACATGAACAGATATAGAGGCTGTTAGTAGACTTCTATATGAACAAATGCTATACATTTCTGAAACAACATAACTCTGTGTCTCAGGTTTCACATACCACACTGATAGAAAATAGACCAAGATCTACTGATCCATTGATGCAAGGCTAGTCAAAGAGATAAGCTTTCCTATATAGTCAGAAAAGAGGTTTCTTCCCTCTTAGCTTCCAGTACTGTAGTCTAGTGAATTTTCTCAAATAGCTAAAGACATTAAGGTTAAATTGACAAATTCATCAGGTAACTAGAGAGCTAGAATTAGCAAACCTCTCAGAGGCTGAGTGCTATTTGTGTCACCATTCTAAATAAACACCTGAAAAGCAGGTAAGTGTGTATATGCAGATTGACATAATAAGTATAAACCTTCCCAAAGATTTCATTTTATCACCATTACTCTCTCGTGCCCTTTCTTGGGTTTGGCATTTTGAGGAATACTTTTGCTTTTATCTTCATGTCTTGAATTGAACTGAGAAAAATGAACACTGCTCAGTAAGTTTGAGAGAGCTCTATTTGCAACTGGTACAGTTGCAATAAAAACCCTTCTATAATATTTAAATTTACATCAGACAAGAATTGTTCTGACATATGATGTGTGCTAAATAGGTACCTGTATAAGTCTTCAATAGGTAATAATTTTGGAGGAACCTAAAAAAAATCCCATTTAATATCAGATAATGTACTATGATTACCTACCTGGTGTGAATAAAAGCAGAGCAGGTTTTCTTTCCACAGGTCTAGCTGACCTAATGCTCCTAATAGATAATAATTATTCTAATCAATGACAATCTTTGCACTTTATATAGTACAATTCAATGGTGCTAAAAGACGTCTTCCCACGGAAAATCATTAAGGTTATCAGGTAATAATGCTGAAAAAGACACAGTAGCTGACAGAAGTTCTAACATCCACAGCATTGGCAGCAATGCTTTTTACCACTAACAACCTCTGACTCATGGACCTTATTCAAATTTTGAGCAAAAAAGCCAGGAGATTTTGTTTTCTTCCAATGTCTTTACTTAGTGTACCTCTATTCATCTCTTTATTCATTTCATAAATACTAATTGAGCATCATCTATATGCCTGGCATAAACTGATGAGCAAAACCAGACCTAGAATCTGAAAACTAAGATTAACATTCTTTACCTTAAAATGTCCTATCTGTAAAATTAAATAGGTGAGCAATTAGTAATGATTTCCATTTGTTGACAGGTAAAAATACTATGTATCTGTTCTGGGGGGAGAACAGAAGTGAGAAGAGAAAGAAATATACAATGATGAAGTACGTAATAGAGAAAGGTAGTCTAAGATCTGTCTTCTAATGGTATCCTTAGGGGGTGGGATAAAGAAATGACCTTTTCTTCTTATTTTATTCCGTATAATACTAAAATATAAATAAGGTATATTTTTAAAGATATCAGCATTTTGTCATGGAACGTAACATCCAGATGTGCATTTCATGATGCTAATTCACTGCATTTCTTACAGGCAGCAAAATGTCACCTAATTTTATAGCACTGTAATACAAATTAGCCTATTGTAGTTGACTGCTACAATCATAATATAAGTTTTAAGCATGATTGAAGAAATACATGAAGGCAGATAGAAGGGAAGTAAATACTGATAATACTCATCAAATATAGTACTCTTAAAAAAGCATGTTAACCAGTATGGTCTTATAGTGAGCTTCTATTCTTAACAGTTCATTCAGGTTTAGGATATGTAGACACCTACATAAACATCTTTGTGATCATGCACATATACTACGAACTCCTACTCCTCCAGAGGAAATTGCATTTGGAAATTTTATGGATGAATGTTGTTAAAAAGAAATCTATGAAGAGCTGAGCAGACAAAGGGTAGGAATTCCTTGCTAATTCATCTGCCTTGAACCAGCCAGCCCCCCTGACTTACTCTTAGGAATTTGGCCACTACTAAATTTTAGTGGCATAGTCAGGCCACTGGTATATTCCATTCTCAAGGCCTAGTCCCTGTTCCTAAACTTCATTGAGGTGCTGAGATCAGTATCAACCCAAATTAATATTTATGGACTATGATGCTTTTGGATAAACAATCACAAGAAGGAGCAAATAATTTTAATTGCTTATATAAGGGAATAAAAATATTTTCCATAATGATGACCCTTATCTGTTTGTCTTTGGGATTTTTTCACTCTTGGAACTTTACACAGGTATTACAGAATCATAAACTTATAATTCTAGAAAGTATATAATTGAGTCATTCAGTGACTATCTTCTTGAGTTCATGTTTCCAAGCCTCTGTTCAGAGTCTTGCCAAAAAGACAAGTTTTTGTATAAATACAAAGGCGATATGGACTAGGTAGGCAAAAAGAATCTTTTTATATCAGATATGTTCTACACAGAGATCAGGAATCATATACTGATTTAGGGGAAGCACAAAATCCCCAAATAGCATGGCTTTTCTTCTGTGACTACTTCTTTTAGGGATATAAAGGGAAAGTTTTCTGTAAAGATATGGTTTAGGAACTTTAACCAAGTTTAACACTCATCATAATATTGTCCTATGGCTTTTCTCTGGAAGAAAAGGTGCTGTGTAATATGAGCACCTGCTTCTTACCAGATAGACTATAGGTTGAGTCATGGTGACAGAGTGATGAACAGCATCCTTTTAAAAAAAATGTCTCTACTACCATAGAATTTAGAGTTGGTGGGGCAGCATCACAATTCTTCTGGCTTAACTGATCAGAAAATGGTATACATGAAGAGGAATAGAAAAGATTTACACTCATCACCCTTCTGTTTATGCTTCTCAACTCTAATAGATAAATATCATGGCCTCTGATGTGGGGAACAAGCAGACTACAGTTATCTTTATTAGAATTTGTTCACCCCAGTGAACTATGATCATGAAATAAAACCTTTCAATAAAAATGCCCAGTTGAATAAAAATGTAGCAACCTTGACTACTGGGTCCCATCATGTTGCACAATTATACTGAAAGAACTGCTGAGTAGCTTGGAACACATGGTCTCTGCCACAGTGAAATGTGGCTTTGATGATATGAAATGATGTTTGAATCATCGTCTATAATGTGCAACTATAACCTAAATTTACCTAAGACCTTCCATACGATTAACATCATTAGTTTAATGAGACTTGACCTACTAGAGCAACTGTTTGTATATAGTAGAGAGAACTTACTTAACTCTCTGGTAGTTCCAATGGGTTTTGCATTAAGTAGTCAATGTCCATACAATTACAAATTCTGTAATTGATTCTGACAAAATATTCACACAGGCACAGGCAGAATATTGTCTTGGGAATTTAAAAAATCATTAGATATATCTTCAAAAATAAGACTTCTTGCAGTCAAATCACCTGTTTCCTTGAAAATAAAGGAGATGTCCTATTAACCAAACCAGATTCCTCATTATACTAATGAAAATCAAAATAATTAAAATCTGAGCTTTAAATTGAAAACCTGTTAAGAAAGAAATTTGATCAAATAATTTCGCATGCTCCTGAATATGTGAATCAAAGAGTATGTAGTCTCATATGTATGATAAATAAATACATGTAATGACTATCAGGCCAGAGGGAAGAGTATGTTACCATGATTTATTCACTTATCTTTTTTATTTTTAGCCCTGAGGAGGACCTAGTGGTGCTGGAAAGAGTCTTCAGCTATTTACCTGGCTGGCCTGAGCAGAGTGCCAATTAAATGACAATATTTTGAAAAATCAAAGTGAGATTCTATTCAAAGTGGACTCACTGATTGTCCTGTGAAGAAAAGCAGGCTAGAGTAATAAAGAGCTGAAATGAAAGCCAAAGGGAGAATTCTAGTAGAAATTATGCCATTAATAAACTATATATTTAAGTAAGTCACTTTAGGAATGCCTGGGTGGCTCAATCAGTTGAGCGTCAGATTCTTGGTTTTGGCTCAGGTGAAGATCTCAGGGTCCTGAGATCAAGCCCCACATTGGGCTCCATACTCAGTGTGGACCCTACTTGCACTTGTCTTTCCCTCTCCTTCTCTTCCTACTCATGCTCTCTTTCAAATAAGTAAATAAAAATCTTTAAGCAAGTCATTTTATTACTCTTTTCCTTGTTCTTACATATTTCAATATAAAGGACTGGATTAGATGATTTCTATGGTATGCCAAGAATTATAATATTTTATCACTCTATACATAATAAAATAAGAATTCTTGGGGCGCCTGGGTGGCTCAGTTGCTTAAGCGACTGCCTTCGGCTCAGGTCAGGATCCTGGAGACCCGGGATCGAGTCCCACATCGGGCTCCCTGCTCGGCGGGAAGCCTGCTTCTCCCTCTCTCACTCCCCCTGCTTGTGTTCCCTCTCTAGCTGTGTTTCTCTCTATCAAATAAATAAATAAAATCTTTTAAAAAAAATAAAAATAAAATAAGAATTCTTCTTATTAATAAACACATTAATCATCAAGCTAAAGATTTTCTTATCTTGTATGAGAGCATAAGAAATGGAAATGAAAAGTATGCAACTCAAACAGGAAAATATGAAAATATGTACTGTCAGACATTATGTTTACTTAAATAAAGAATCAAGAAAAAAGATACATAAAATCTCTGTATGATAGGTCTGCAAAGTAAATAAGCAAATAAGAGTTTTCGATATATTATAAATAACAAAGGTAAAATATAATAAGAATAAATCTTTTCTATAACAGAATATATAAAATAAAAAGAATAAATTTAATAAGAAATATGCAAAACTATATGAAAAAGTTATATACCATTCCAGAAGTATATAAAACAAAACAAATATGAAGTCATGTATTATTTCTGAGTAGGAAAATCTAAGACCTCAAAGGTATTAATTCTCAGGATAATCTGTGAAATTAATATAATCTACAGTAAAGCTAATAAAAATCCAAGAACATCTGGAAGAGAAAAGGTAAGATACGACAAGCTAGTTACCAAAATATACTCTAGCACTATGATAACTAAATTGTAGGCTACTCCCTCAGGATAAAAAGTTCAAAGAAACAGAATAGAGTTCAAAAATAAGCCTTCAGCTAATAACCAGAATTCTGAAAAAAAAAATGTTCCAACATTTTTTGCCAGTTTCTGTATTATTTTTATGGAAAAGACAATTTTTCAGAATGTCTTACTCCACTATCTGCACAGAGCATAACTCCTTCTATACAATTTAAAATCAGTCTTATAAATATAGATATTATCTAAAGGAAATCAGTAGAGTAGTGATTTGAACATTATAAACGTCTTTTTGAGTTTATTTTTGTGTATGGTGTGAGAAAGGAGTCCATTTTGTTGTTGTTGTTGTTTAAATTTTTATTTATTTATCAGAGAGAGATATTATTTATATCTCAGATAATATTATTTATATCTCAGATAATATTATTTATATTTCAGAGAGAGAGAGAGATCACAAGTAGGCAGAGAGGCAGGCAGAGAGAGAGGAGGAAGCAGGTTCCCCACCTAGCAGAGAGCCTGATGAGGGCCTCGATCCCAGGACCCTAAGATCATGACCTTAGCCAAAGGCAGAAGCTTTAACTCACTGAGACACCCAGGTGCCCAAGTAATCCGGTTTTATGCAGCTTTTGCATATAGCTGTCCAGTTTTTCCAACACCATTTATTGAAGAGACTAAATTTTTCCCAATGTATATTTCTGCTTCCTTTATCATAGATCAATTGACCATATAAGCAGGGGTTTATTTCTGGGCTTTTTATTCTGGTCCATTGATCTATGTGCCAGATTTTTGCGCCAGTATCATATTGTTTTGGTTACTGCAGCTTTGTTAAGTATACCTTGAAATCTGGAATTTAAAAACCTCCAGCTGTTTTCTTTCTTAAGATTGCTTTGGCTATTGTGGTTCCATAGAAATTTTAGAATCATTTGCTCTAGTTTTGTGAAAAATGCTATTGGTATTTTGATAGAGATTGCAATAAAGCTGTAGATCATTTGGGTAGTATGGAAATTTGAACAATATTAATTTTTCCAATGTGTGAGAATGGAATATCTTGCCATTCCTTTGTGTCATCTTCAATTTCTTTCATCAATGTTTATAGGTGTTTTTTTTTTTTAATTTATTTATTTGACAGAGAGAAACATAGCCATAGAGGGAACACAAGCAGGGGGAGTGAGAGAGGGAGAAACAGGCTTCCCGCTGAGCAGGGAGCCCGATGTGGGACTCGATCCCGGGTCTCCGGGATCATGACCTGAGCCGAAGGCAGTTGCCCAACCAACTGAGCCACCCAGGCGCCCCTATAGTTTTCAAAGTATAAGACTTTCACCTCCTTGGTTAAGTTTATTCTGAGGTACTATTTTTTCTTTCTGGTGTAATTATAAATGGAATTCTCTTAATTTCTCTTTCTGCTACTTCATTATTATTGTATAGAAACCCTACCAATTTCTAGTTTAAAGATATAAAGGTAAGATGTGAAATGATGACAATCTTAGAAGAGAACACTGGCAGTGATTACTCTGACACTGCCCATAGCAACACTTTTCTAAATATGTCTCCTTAGGTGAAGGAAACAAACAAAAATAAACTATTGAGACTACATCAAAATAAAAAAGAAACAGTGAAGAAACTATCAACAGAAGAAGGAAACCATTGAATATGAGATGATCTTTGCAAATAATAAACCTGATAAGCGGGTTAATATCCAAAATACATAAAGAAATTATATAACTCAACACCAAAAATCCCAGACAATTCTATCTAAAAAGTGGTCAGAGGACCTCAACAGACATCTTTACAAAGAAGACCTAGAGATGGCCAACACACACATAAAAATAAGCTGAACATTACTAATCCTCAAGGAAATGTCAATCAAAACCATCATGAAATATCACATTACACCTGTCAGAATGGCTAAAAAAAAAAAAAAAAAAAAGACAAAAGACAAGCAATAACAAGTGACGGCAATGATGTGGAGGGGAAGGAATCCTTGTGCCCTGTTAGTAAGAATATAAAATAGTATAACCACAGTGGAAAACAACATGGAGGCTCCTCAAAAAATTAAAAATAGAAACACCATATGATCCATAATTCTATATCATAGGGTGAATATACATATATATGAACCAAGATAGGCAGCAACTTAAGTGTCCATTAATAAATGAATGGATAAGGAAGATGATGTACACACACACACACACACACACACACACACACAGAAAATTATGTAGTCACAGAAAAGGATGAGGTTCTGTTCATTGTTACGACATGGATGGACTTGAAGGGTATTATGCTAAGTGAAATAAGTCACACTGAGAAAGACAAACACCATATGATTTCACATTACATGTGGACTCTAAATCCAAAACAAATGAATAAACATACAAACAAAAAGCAGAATCAGACATGTAAATACAGAGAACTAATGGCTACCAGATGGGAGGGGGTAGGGGAATGGGCAAAATGAGTAAAGAATAGTGAGAGATACAGGTTTCCAGTTATTTCGAATGATAAGTCATGGGTCTAAAAAGCACAGCATAGGTAATAAAATCAATGATTTTGCAATAGCGATGTGTGGTGACAGATGGTGGTTACAATTGTAGGAAGCACAGGATAATATATTGAGAAGTTGGATCACTATATTGCATACCTGAAATTAACTTAACACTGTGTGTCAACTATATTCAAATTAAACATTCTAAATACCATATGAACTCTAAAATGTATTCACACATATAGTTAAAACTTTAGTATCTTTTTTGCCTAATATTCTCTGTATTTCTTGCAGTTTTTTTTTTGTATTTCAATTTTAACTTCCCTTGCTCAGTGTCCTTACAAAATATTCACAAAAATATATATTTTATATTCGTTAAATTGTTTCTTTGGTGGCCTAATACAGCATTTAAAACTCACTGGAAAATGTTAATGTACTACAAAATGTAAGGTGATGTTATTAACAGACCTCAAAGTCTTTTCTGTGGGACATGACTATTAAATATCAAACAGCATTTTTCTGAAGAGGAGGACCATGATGCTCAAATGTCAGGCAAAAATAGTCTTCATTTAAGCTATATTTGATGGTAGCAATTCGGAATATGAGATGTCATGGACACATATGTCATGAAATTAATGTCTGTGGAAGTCTATCTTAGCATCTCAGGAGAGAAATGAAAACTAGAAAGAGGAAAAAGAATTTATAATATACCCTCAAATTTTATAATCACTTAAATATTTTTAATACCACAAGAATTATATGAAAGATTTCAACATCTTTCAGAATCTGATGTCTATTTCAGGATTAAGAGAAAGAGACAAGATGTAAAGGAAAACAAAGTTTTGGAAAAAACCCAAATATAATAGAGGATCAAATATTGCAATTATAATGTCATGACCTAGGTAGTAATTTTTATTTTTCAAAATTTTAACATTTTTTAAAAATCTGCTAGAATTTCTTACAACTTTTTTCTGCCATAAAAATAATCTAGGAATTTGTGAAATATCAATCCTAAAATTAGTCACCAAGGATATGATAAAATTGATTATAATAGCACTCAAGATAAGATTAGAAGCTACTGAGTAATTTTTTTTTTTGCTACTGAGTAATTTTTGAAGTGTACAATCACCCATTCATATAATATACCTGTATGCAATGCCATGAAGGCTAACAGTATACTTGTAAAAATAAAGTAAACCAAATACAGCTAACCTGCTGATTTTCGTTATGTTAATAATCAGTAGAAATTGCTAATATGACAGTAGTAGTGATTAACAATCTGGAAAGGAATTGACCACATACATATGACCATAATATTTATTTTCATTTTAATAAGAAAAAATTGATTTTAATTTTCTTCCTAATTAAAACAAATTACATCTACCATTTTCCTTGATGGACCTTATAATCATCTAGCAATATTATATGCCACACCAAAATCAGCATAAAGTTTCTCATAGTCAGTGGCATAGGAGAAGTCATAGAAACAGCCTCAAAATTCAATAACAACCTAAGACCCTAGAAAAATTAGAGAAGTTTAGTTTATAGAGTACTCAAATATACGGAATATTAAAATTTTAACTCAATATTTAAAACAGGAAGTGAAAAGGAGGGCAAGTGACGTAAGACAGAAGTCTGAAGATGTGGGTTCTAGCCCTAATCTTTAAGAATGAATGATTGTGTGATTTGGGGGAGGATACAACATCTCTGTAAAATTGGGCTGAACAATATATTGCAATGGGTCAAGAATAAGACAAAACAGTAGAGATAAAACAGTTGTACAGTTTTTGAAATTTTACTCACCATTATCTTATCTTTTCTAGGTGTAAGGTCTATGACATAAAGCTTTAAACCAGGTAACTATAATTAACTTAGGCATTTAATGTGAAATATTTGAAGAAGTTAGAAGGAGAAAAAGGAACATTTTCTTTTAGAATGCATCTTCTTGCATGACGGCGGAACTTTCCCCAAATCATACCAAACATACCTTCCCTTTTGATTAAGCAATACATTCTTTCTATAGAACCAAAATCAGAACTTGAAGACTGCTGAATAGACGAGCTTCATGAACTGATTGACTGAAACTTATGGTTCAACTATTAGAAGGTGCATTTCTGTCAGCAGCATGGATGTCAATTTTGAATAATATGTTTATGTTAAAAGACTCAATTAGTTTCACAACACTGTACAGTGGAAAGAATCCTTTGGTCTAAGCTATCAGAAGATCCTCTTCCCCTTAAGGGCTAAACCTCCTATAACTTACACTGCTAGGGGACAGCTGACTGTGCCCCGCTTCTTCCCAATTCCAGTCTGTAGTATCACATATAACTCTAAACCAGCCCTAGTGGGAGTATTTACACTACGGAAATCTATAAACACCACTAATTAGGACTTTTTGCTAGAAAGAGAACAGGATTCTGTTGGGAAGAAGCCCAGTTGCTACAAACTTAACCAGCCTATAATTAGCCAGATCACATAAACAAGTCACCCAATGCTAACCGTGTTGATGAACAAAGACAGTTTTTCTGCCTTTGAAAGTAAAATCTCTATCTATTAGCCTCTCTGTAAAGTGACTCTTTAACTGCAAAACTCTCAAAAGGAAGCATTCCTTGTTATCCCTCTGAAACGAAGAGACAAGAAACTAAGTAGACTGAATAGTGAGAAAAAGACAAGAGTAAACTCTGGAGTCCATTAAATGTCCTTGTTCTTGATGAATCTTATCAGTGAGAAGCACTGGGTCTGGCAGTTCCCTTCACTCCCTTTCCTCCTTCCCTGGGGTGAACATAGATAGGCTAACACCAATTTTCCTGCCTCTTTGGGTTGTCCTAAGGATTTTAAGTGGCTCAATTGTCACCATATGGAGATTTGGGGTAAGGTGAGAATAGAAGAAACAGCAATTAATTGACTTTAATTAATTATTAATTGATCATTAACTTAGCAACTTAATAATTAAGGTATTTGACTTCTGAAGGACTTTCCAACTTGCTATAGGGCTTACTTATCATTGCAGAAACTACAATTCTAATGCTCTTTTTAATGAATACAGTATTATAGTATTAAATTTGCTTAAACAGGGCTGACTGTACATCTGAAACTAATATACGACTATATGTTAACTGGAACTAAATAACGAGTTAACAAAAATAATAAAGTATATACCACCGATCAAAAAAGAAAAAAGTACAGGGCTGAAGGAACATATTCTATCAATAATGCTAATATGTGATGGAAGAATTCAAAATAACAATATAGTCAGGTTATACATTTTTTTTTTTATTTTCAAAATTTTCTCTTTCCCAAACACTGACTCAGGATAACAGTAGTGAAGTTAAAACTAAATTAATCCAGGAAGTTATAGTTCTGGATAAAATAGCATAAGATACATTTTTTCAAACTGCTTTCTCCCAGTTGTATTCTTACATTGGTGGGCAAATGAAAAGTATAGTCATTGCATGTAGCCTTAAGAAAGGTGGTCAAAAGGAGAGACCTTACATTATTTTCACTGAAAACAACCTACATCCAGTTTTCTGATGCTTACATTTGAGGGACGTGAGAAGGCTGTGAAATGGAATTGGGTAAGAAATTAACGACCGAAGATAATGCAAGAGGAGGAAGGAATGAGTCCATTAATCCAGTCCATTAATAACCTGACACTAAGCATTATTTGTTGACTCAAAAGGAAAGATGTGTTAAAAAGTTGTCAAGTAAGATCTTACCATAGTAAGCAAAATAAATGCATCAAACATCTGCATCCTGGTAAAATTACTGTTGAAAGTGTCATTATACTGAGTGTCTGATACAGAATTCAAAATTGATGAATTTTGAATAAAGTGATCCATTTTTTATTCTCTACTGTCAGAGAAGTAATTTATTAAATTCCTTAAAGCCATCTGATTTTAAATGTAATTCTAAAAGGGATGTAAGTCAAAAAAATAAATAAAATGGATGTATGTCGCAGATCTTTTTGCTTGTAGCAACTCTAAGATTCTCTTTGGGAATCTTGGTGATTGTTTCTTATAAGATCTACTATATTTATATTTAATGGGCAATAGAGGTCTCAGTTTTAAAAGTGTTTGAGACTTATAGGAAAAGTGACTGAGGAGAACAATTGTATATGCAGCTAATACTCAAGGGAGCTGAGCAGGAGATTTGGTGTTTCCCAAAAGGTAGAACAGCTAATTTGGAAAATTCTGCCACAAGTGTAGCAAGACACTATGGAGTGAGAGTTTAGGTGATTTTGAGAAAATAATTTCATTGTGAAATCCAGAGGAACTAACAGAGAAACAGGGGATGGGCAAAAAATGCTATGCTTCCTTAGATAATAGTTGAGTCCAGAGAAATAGCTACAGTCCTGGAGGGAAAGTGTAATTGTGACCTAACTGAAAAGAACACATGAAAGGAACTTGGGTTTATAGGAGGGGCTGGACAAATGGCCAAGGAAGTACCTAATGGAGACTGTAATGCTTTAGCCAGGGTCACAGTGACCTGAGAAACTTTACATCCTATCTCACTTCTCATTCCTAAGTTTGTGATGCAAGATTCTGTTGCACTTTTGGTAGTTTATTTACTGTAGAGATTGACTGTGTCTGAAGGGTAGCAGCAAACACCATGGGGTAGAGGGATAACAAAGAGACAGAAATATCGAAAAGTTATGAACCTAGGGGTGGAAGCAGATTTACCTTCAGCTCTAGAGCCCTCACTTGCACCAGCCCTTATGTTGTAGTCTGCCTCTGTGTAACCACAGGCATCATGGAGATGCAATTAAGATAAATTTAATTTGTGTTTAATGAAATGTCTATATCTGTCTATATCTGTCTATATCTGTCGTTTGTAGTCATTTCCAACTATAGTTAAGCTATTGCTCATCCCAGTGTCAAAATAGCTTCCAGAATATTCTTACACTACTGTGGCTATTCCTTTATATACTGAAATGTAGGCTCAGGGTCCAACATAAGATTTATAACCCTTCTTACAAGTAATATTTGAATACTAATTGACAAATGATCATCATCATCACAACAGTATTTAACCTCAGTCACTGCCCAAGACATCTTGAAATATCTTAAATCTTGGAGTTCATGTATGAAAGAAACTTGAGAGAATTGTCCACATTTTAAAATAATTTTCCAAATTAAAGAAATATATTTAAGTACTGAAGCTGTATTTTTGGACATACCTCTTACAGGTTAAGACAAAATTATCTTTCTCTTGTCTCTAAGGGGAAAAAAAAATAGGGATTGTTGGCAAATAAAAAAAAATAATCAAAAAGTGTGTAACCCTAAAATAAAGGAAAATATTCTATTATAAAATTTGGACAATTAAAATAAAAATGTGCTTGCTTCCCTTCTGCATTTTGTGCTATTTTGGGTTACAGAGTATATGGAGGTACAATCCTCCGATCCCTCTTTCAGAACAGAAGCCCTCATATTTCCCACTGCTGGGAGTAGTGGTTGCTGTTTGTTCACAGATGGAGTATCTCCTAGGAATCGCTCTGCATGAAGGAAGCTGCCCTGCCTAAGATTATGCCCTCTTCCAGGGCCACCCAACATCTCAAACTGGTAGAGTACAGATGCCTTTCTCCTTTGCGCCTTGCCTAACATGGAGACAATGCTGAAGGACCATTCCATTTCCAGAGCTCCTGGTGGCATCTGCGGGCCTCTGATGCAGCTGAACCACACTGAGACTCTCTGTCTCCCTCTCATCGTCCTCCCTCCCTCACTCAGGAGCTGTTGCTTTGTACAATTCTGAAAAATTTTCTTACATGATCCATTGCAAGGTACTATTTAAGAAAATTAGATGTTTTTTTATTTTTGTTTTAGCTTGTCATTTAAAAAAGTTTTCTCATTCTAAGTAAATATTAAATGTTTTATCTAATTTTATATTCATAATTTTGTATCCATAGTTTTGTATCCTTGTACTTAAAAGACCTCTCAAAAAAGCCTGAATCTGGCCCTTCTCCCTTTGGAGGAGAAACTTCCAGCTGGTTGTTCCTTCCACCTGGTGGCAGGAGAAACTATCCCAATAATAGCAGAGACTGAGCGGAGCCCTCTCTGCATGAAGGAAGTCCGTGGTCATTATGAACTTCAGCACAATCTCCTGTGGTGGTCTTTCTTCTAAATGCATTGCCGCTGGGTCTTTTTCATATTACTTGGTTTCACACTCCATAAATTTAACATTGTTTAAAAACATTTTCTAATTTCCACGGTCAAATCTATCCAAGCATCCCCCAAATATCTTTATAGCTTTTTTTGACCTTCCACTCAGGTAAACAAGTTTGTGCATCTTTCCTGATTGTCAGGTCTCTTTACTTTCCTTTAATCTGCAAGAATCCTTTCACTTTTATTTTCTTTCAGGACATTGATATTTTTGAAAAGTTTAAGCCACTTACACTGTTGGATGTTGGACATTCTAGGTTTGTCTGATTGTTCAGAACAACTGTATTGTAAGATATTTAACAATATGTATTTGATTATTTTCTCAGGTTTAAATTCAATTATTCTCTTGGTAAGAATACTACATAGATGAGAATTTTTCCATTGCATCACACTTTGCAAATATAAAGTCACTGTACCAATTTCTCTTATTGTTTGTGAGAAATGTGACACTGGATCACTATTACTTATCTGAATGTTACCTGAGGTTTCCCCTTTGTGATTATTAAATGGTCTCTGTGGTGATACCTTGAAACCATGTGAATATCCTCGCATTGATTTTAGTGCTCAAAAGTCCTCAACAAATGCTTAACTGCTTATTAAAAAAGCTAGACAGGAAAGCAGTCTAAGAAATCCAAATTACAAAGTGGGATTTATGTTATGCCCTGTAATAAAATGGACAGAACTCACGTGGCTCCTGTGTGGGCAGCTACTGGGATTTCCTGACTGAGCTAGGCTGGTTCGTTTGCCAGGATCTGCCACAGCTGATGAGCCGCAGCATGTGACCCATCAAACACTGGCCAGTATGTTCAATGTTTTAACCTAAATGGTCATTAGTTCCAGGTTTGCACTTTGCTTTTGGGCTGAATCTGCTCCTTTCCACTTAATTGCATGCATCCATATTTTCCAGGAAAAACTTCTGCACTTACTGAATTCCTGGTGACAGTGTCACAGCATGTTTCCAAAGTGCCTGAGGGCTGTCATGACAGCTGGGGTCACATTTGCCAGAATGATGCATCATATCCTTTTTGCCTGGCTTGAGAGTCCCCTTAGTGAAGAACGGATTGATTGACTGGATGATTGATTGATTTATAGTAATTAGAAAAAATTTGCCCTTTTCAACCTAGATTCCCAGGAGACTTTTCTTATTACTTTCTCTGCCAGGTGCAGGAACTATCTTAGATGTCACTGCTGCAGGGACTCCAGTTTGTGCTGAGAACCTATGATTCTCACTGTCCTTTCATTCTGCTGCACGTACTGATGCTACTAGTGCTGTTTTCAGTCCTTGGCATGTAATAGTTATGAAATTATAATAAATACATGTGTCTATGTTTTCCAAGGGTCGATTCTTATCTCTAATTCATCAGTAGTTTAGGATCCAAAATATTAATTTGCCAGACTAATAACTTCTGCATATCAAGCCAGGAGCTCATTTCCTACTGTTCTGTGTCATGTTGTGACAACAAAACATTAGATATTCAGCATTCACTCTTGACATAAAACATGCAACCACTAGTTGATCTGCTATGATGATTAGGTCGCACTCTAGAGCCACCCATTTAACATGAGAAAATACGGCTTTTTCTTCTTCAAAAATTTAGGGATTCCATTGATAGCAATTTGAGAACACCTTTACTATCAACGCATGGGATAGGTATCACAAAATATTTTCTTTCACCTTGCAGTCCTATTAGCACCTTGCATAGGAATGATGAAGAAGAGTCCAATGTTACTTATTCAACAATTGAAAATGTACTCAATCACTTTTTCATAGTAGATGTAGCAAAATATCTCTTTTTTCTGACTACTCCTTCTTTATCCCTTAATCTTCACATCTTGATTTATTCATATCTTTCAGAAAAAGGGCAGACAACAGTCAATATATTTAGAATACCTTCCAGGATTTCTAAAAGTGAAGTGATAAACATATTGCCACTCACATCCTCTGACTCACTTTCATTCACATGCACAGTTAGATTTCCCAGTAAGGCCACATAACAGATATTAAACTCCAAAGACAAGCTGAACAGTCAGACCAAATTGGCCACCCAGCCTGAAGGCACACAATGAGGGATAATGGCACAATCAATCTGCATTGTCCTTTTGTCATAACATAATAGCAAAGTTGAAAAGTGACTACACAACAGCTTGGCATTCCCCCTGTGAAGGACCAATTTGCTGTCTTTCTTAGATATTCTTTTCTGGGTTATGAAGAAATAAGGCAAGCCTAAAATTTCTCATGAGGAATCAAAGGAAAACCACAAGCAATTGTACCAGTTCACTATTCTTTTTGTGCTTAATACCAGAGAGAAGTTTTAAAAATATTTGAATGTCTTCTTTTTTATCTGTGTACATTATCCTCAAACACTGTATTAGGATTCTCTAGAGAAACAGAACCAACAGGGTCTATAGACATATACATACAACACACACATATAATATGTATAATATATTCTAAAATATGGAATAAATTAGGGTATATAGAAAGAGATTTATTATAAAGGATTGACTCACATGATTATGAGTGTCAAGCCTCTGCATCTCAGGATGGGTCAAGTAAGCTGGAGACTCAGGAGAGCCAGAGAGAGAGGTCCAGTCTTAAGTACGAAGGCCCAGGAACCAGGAGAGTCCATGGTGGAATTCCAGACTGAAGAGCAGGCTCAAGACCTTGAAAGAGGCAGGTTTCAGTCAGGTGAAGAAGCAAAATGCCTTGCTCATGGGCAAGGCAGCAGGAGAACAAATGTCAGAATCAACTCTGGATTCTCAGGCCTGTTGCATCTTTCCATCTGCTGTACTTTCTCTGATGCTGTGGCTGCACGTAAGAACCTATCAAACAGAAATGCAACACAACTTTACACTCCTCTCCGTAAGCCGAAACTACCTTTCCTGAGATAGTTAATGCTTACTATTATTGTCATTCAAATCACTAAGAGAAAATAATCAGTAAACTAAGCCAAACTTCCAATAAACAGTATTGCTGAGTAAATGTTACCACAAATATAATAGAGTGACCAGTGCAAGGAGAATTATTCATTTCACCGTGGATAGCAAATAGGAGCTCCTACTAAGGAATATTTCAAAATTACGTTGTTATTATCTCCATGAGAGAAATGCAAAATAACCCATGAAAGGGATATATTATAACCCCAAATAATAGCAATGCTTGCTTGAGCAGTATCTCCTTCCCTGCAGGCACTGTTACAGAGGAGCTAGCTCTAATGGAGAAGAAAATATAACAATAATAAAAAATTCAAACTTCAGGGTGTTGTCAGAGGTCCACTCCATTTCATAGTAAATTTGTCTTAAGCTAAATAGATGAGGAAAAAGAAAATAGAGAATACAATGAGGAAAAATATTTTAACTTTCAGGATCTAGTTCACCCTCTTTTTACTAAACCTGTTTATTTGAAAAAAGCAACAGCTGTGAAGATGAAGGATACAGTCATCTAAGTTAGCAGCAAAGCTGCCGGAAGGGTTTCCCATCATCTGAAATTTCCCTGCTTTCTTCGAAGGACCCAAAGTGTACTCAGTATAAGTGCAGTTTCTCTGCTTGTTATAGCTGAGGACATACTTTTCCTGCCTAGTAGATGATGGCTGCAGGGTCAAAGCTCAAGTGTCAAAAGAAGGAAGGGGCTGATGCTCCAAGTGCGGGGACAATGGCCTCTGTCTGGGCTAACAGCTGACCTCACTAGAGGAGAAGCATCAAGTGGTCAAGGGCATTTCTGGAGGAAGAAAGACAAGGAGGTGGAGGAGGTCAAGGTGAAATGTGTAAAATTCCAGGAGGCTTAATTTGAAATAGTCTCTCTGTTATTGTAGCATTTAATTAGAGTATTTGCCTATAGTTCGTTCTATAAGAACTTCAGGTTTTGACACAGACAGAAGTGATGAAAGCATTGATAGCTAAGCCTCAGTTTAATTCCATTCTAGAGTGGTTTTGGAATTGACCCAATAGTTGTGTTGCTCATTTAGTGCTCTTGAGGAGAAATAGAAGAAAGGGATTTGTTTAAAATAGGACCCAAGGGACTACTCCAAATCCTAAGAGGTTGGATGTTGGCCTCTCTGAGCCTATAGAGTTAAAAAGAGCATACCACACATTAGTCTAAGTCTGTAGAGCAGTTTGAACCACTCCACACCTCAGTATATTGGGTTCTCAAATCTCTAAAACTGGGTCAAATGAACCAAATATTTAGGGTGAAATTCACCAAGATGTCATAATACCATTTTATTAAGTTCCAGGGTTTAAAATATAAAAACAGTTCTGACTTTCAAGTAGTCAGGCAGTAAAACAAAGGCCCATTGAGGGATCTGATGAAAGGATGCAAAAAGTTGAATCAGGAGACAATGAGAGGATATAATGATTTCTCCTTTAAAAATACATTCATAAACATTGTTTTTTAAAAAAGGAAGATTCTAAGGGCAGGGAAGTATGCCTACACTGGAAACTTAAGATCATGTACTGTTAGCTCAATAGTACATGAGGAAATAATTACCTGTATCCAGAATATTTATACACAGGCTGAACATCCAAACAAATCAAATAAAAAGAAACTAGACAAGATTCCTTTAATTCCAAAGCCAAATGTATATTCTTTCCCCATCTATTCCAGTGGGACTTCCATTTCATTAAGATAAAGACAGGGGTGGCAGGGTAAAGGCACCTGGGTGGCTTAGTCAGCTAAGTGTCTGACTCTTGGATTTGGCTCAGGTCATGATTTTTGAGGTCAAGCCCCAAGTTGGACTCCATGCTCCATAGGAAGTCTGAGATTCTCTCTCTTTCTCTCTCTCTGCCCCTCCCACCACTCACTCTCTCTCTAAAATAAATAAATAAAAATTAAAAAAAAAAAAGACAGGTGGCAGAGTAGATGAAGAAGATTCCTAGGACAATATCTGAAGTTAAAGTAATTTTTCTGAAAGATTTACTAACATTCAAGTCTTCAGGTGTTTTGTTTTGTTTTGTTTTGTTTTCCCTCAAGTCACTTAATGACTCAACAATTTGCTGACTATTGTGAACAAACCCTGTGTTAGAAGTACCTGAAAATGTAAAGATAGATTAATACATAGCACCTACTCTCAAAAATTTCACATCTAATGGGCAGGAGGGATTTGAACATTGCCAGACAAGAAAAATGTAGAAAATGACCAAAGAGAAGAAGGGCAGGAGCACATCACATGAAATTTTCGTAAGTAACCACATGTTTAATTTATTCAAGATTCAGGCTATTGAGATAAGTGAGACTTATTTTTTCATATCATCTATCACTGAAGATATACACTCTATACAGAAATAAAAACAAACAAACACAAAAACAAAAAAACATAAAAATCCTATCTGTTGCCCTGAGCATGTTTGAATTTGGTCCTCAGCTTCATTTGTTTTAGATTTTCACATTTCATGGTTCACTTAGCTCCTATGAGTCAGATGAAACATTTTTAAAACCTATTCTTATCTACTTATTTGCATATATGTTTATTTTATAAGTTTGGAATTTTCACATTAACTTTCTGACCACAATGTTGAAGTCTCATGACAGAGTAGAAACATTTTTAACAATTTCATCTCTACTGAAACCTCTAAAAATATTTTTATGTATAGTTTATAAAACGTTCAAATGTATAAGAAAGTAGGCAGATGTATACTTGGGAAAGAACAAATATAATTAGAGGCTAAAAATTATTTACACAATATTTGGTAGTTTTCTAAAAACAAAGGATAAAAGCTAAAATCTTAAAGTGAAATCATTATGGGTCGACAGAAGGTTCAACTTGGGGAATTGGAAGAAGGGTTTTATTTTCTGAATGAAGAATGACTGTGAACTTGAATCAAACATTAACTTCCGTGTGCCATCTACTACTACTCATCTGTAATATTGAGCTGAATATTTCTTCTTACCTTTAATTTCTTCCTCTTCAACATGTAGACAATAAAGAAATATCCAGAGAATTCCCAACATTGGAGTGATTGGATTGTACATGATTTAGTTGGAGGATGGAGCTACCTCCTACATCCACCAGTGTGACTGGCAACAAAAACAAAAAAGAAAGATGTAAGAGTAATTGAATTTTAATTTTTCTCTCCTGCCAAGAATCAGCAATTTTTATTTTCTAAATTTCACAGTTATGCTCTAATGGGGTTTGCCACATGCTCTTGGTCAAAAGAGGACTTTTCAAGATGACATTCTGCTATTTCTTCTTTCCATCTGTGTCTTACACAGCAATTGTGCTCACTTTACTAGTCAAAACAAGATTTGCTTTGTTTTAACAGCACTGAAGTTCAATCCTCACTAAAAATCAAGCTCTTCTTTCTGTTTCCCATCTAGTGTAACTGGTCATGGAAAATTTTAGAAAATTCAGATGTGCCCTGGTAGGTTGGTTTACATATGTAGCTAAAAACATTTTCTCTGCTCTTTTATAGATAGTCTAATTTCACTGTGAAACAGGAGCAATAAGATGATTTGAGGTTCATAAACAGCCAGAAAATGTTCTAGGAACTATTAAAGAACATATAAGAAAATAAATAAATATACAAATCATAAAGAAATATCATTAATTCATGCCACCCATGAGGTTATCTAAAGTTGTTGTGAAGAAATAAAATATATATGGTGAGTGCTGTGAATTGTGTAAGACTGATGATTCACAGACCTGTATCCCAAAACAAATAATATATTAGATGTTAATTTAAATAAATAAATAAATAAAGTAAATACAGATTTGCTCACATAGAGTATGCATATGCTGTAATTCAAACCAAGCTAAAAAAATACCTTAGGAAACTTTAAGACATGTACTTTAATAAATATATGTGGTAGGAAAGATTATGTAATGGCCTTTAGTAAATTAGCTACTACTATCTTCATGTAATTAAATGTACGTACACAATTTCTAATTGTTCATGGCCTTTAAGAATTCATTCTCTAGTATTATTCATTAACTTTTTCTGCCTACCAAAATGAGGTTAATAACCCAAATAAACTTTAGGTCAGTCCACTGAAAATTCCATTAGTGATGTCCCAGGCAAGTTTCATTATACTGTTGCAAAATAATAATAACTTCTGTAAATATCCTTTCTTGTGGCTTCAAAGATTTTTACAAATGTTACCTAGGATTTTGAAATGTGAAAAAAAAAAAACTAAAGCAAACATTGTTGGACATGAAAGGAGAGGTGAATAAAATCCCAATAAAGATTATGAGTATGACCACACTTTTTAGAAAGCTGACAATCAGTTTTATAAATTCATGAGCTGCTATCCTTCTGCTTTAGTCTTATCTCTAAAATGTCTCTGGTACTCAGCACAGTCTGCAGGAAACAAACAAAGAAACAAATAAAAAAGGTGCTCATCAGCCTGGTAAAACAAAAGAAAGCATGGCTGTCATCTGAGTTCCATCCAGCTACTTCTCTAGGTGCTAACTAGGAGAGAGACTCGTCCACTCAAGAATACAACACTAGAGAAGTGATACTTACGGTGAGTAGGAAAATGTCGTGAAAACTGAGACACTACTGAGAAACTATTCAATGTAGTGCTCGTGGCCCTTTTTTGTTTTTTGGGGTCTCCTTTACACCTTCTGCCCGCATACCCATCCTACCCAGGGACTGCAATCACCCAGGTCTGTTTTATGGAGCTTTGATAGATACTGAACAAGCTGGTTTTATCATAACAGACAGAAGATATAAAAATATAGATGCGGACTCTCTTAAATTTTCATGCTTTTGTTTCTGCTCCATAATCTTACTACTTCCACCTTCAGGCTCTTTGTATGGAGGCTATTATCACCTCTTCCAGCATCCTTTACTGCCTCCAGTTTTAGACAGAAGAAAATATTTATCTTCCTTTTACACTTTCCCTGAACTTCATGCCCTCACTAAAAGCTATATAATACCTCAATTACAACTTTTTTTTACATTGTGTTACAAGTATTATAGTATGTCTCTATTCTGGTCCCTAAACTTTGTGAAAAAAAGTATTAGACTTGCTTCATCATGTTTAAACCGAGGGCAAAAACTGACTAAGTATTCGTGGAAAGTTGTTTGAAGCAGACAGAATGGAACATTATCCATTAATGTCTATTTCTTTATGGTCTTACCAAAACAATATTAGGGTGCTGTGATACAGACAGCATTTCAAAATTATACCTCTTCTTCCTGGAATGAAAGGGTCATTATTATTTGATTCTGAGATCAAGATCAAAAATTTCGGTGACAAATCTGGGACTTAGGTTGCCATCATTAAAGTGGAATCATTGAACACTGTCAATCCAGTTCAGAATTTCACGAGAAAAAACTATTCGGTCAAGGTTTTTTTTTTTTTGTTGTTGTTGTTGTTGTTGTTGTTGTTTGTTTTGTTTTTTGTAACAATGGAAAAATGACAAACTCTAGCAACAAAATATTTCTTTACGAGGCTATTTACTGGAAGGAATTTGAAGAACCTCGGGGGCTCAAGAAGAATATTGGCAAACTCACAAAAAGGCAGAAACTGATGGAGAACAAATAGGTTTTTCCCAGATGCTAACATCAGCATTGGATAACTTGGCTCCACCATGTGCTCTCATCTCTACCACAGCCTCTGCAAAGTCATCAGAAACTTTCTTTTTCCTTTCAATCATTTCCCCAAAATTGAAGGTTCAAAAGTAACAGTCTAATGTGCTAAACCTGGGTACCATGACAATTTTCCTGCCAGGTAGCTAAGAGAGAAAATAGGTATCTCCTTTAACTTAAAGGAGATGAAATGGAAAAAGGAGTTAGGATATTGCATTAGCCATGGTTCTCCAGAGAAACAGAACGAATAGGATACATTTATATGAAGAAATCTATTATGTGGGATTGGCTAATGTGATTATGGAGGCTGAGAAGTCCCACAGTCTTCCTTCTGCAAACTGGAAAAACAGGAAAGAGTAATATAATTCCAAGCTATGTCTGGACTCCTCAGAACCAGGGGAGCTGATGGTATAAGTCCCACTTCAAAGGCAGAAGACTGATGTCCCAGTTCAAGCAGGCTGGCAGGAAGCAAAAGGACTGAATTTCTCCTTTTTCCATCTTTTTGTTCAAAAGACGGGATGATACTATCCACCTGGGGAGGACAGCCTTGTTTACTGAGTCTTCTGATTCTAATGCTATTTATCTGGAAACACCCTCACAGAAACACTCAGAAATTATGTTTAATTTGGGCAACACTTAGCCCCGTCAAGCTGACACATAAAAAATTATCACAAATGTGAAACCATGAAAATGCCAGAATTCTACCGTAATGAGACTCACTGAGGTGCAGACCCATTTAAGATCTGAATTCTGTTAACAAAATATTCTCTGCTTGTGGGACTTTATTATTTTAGGTTTTTCACATCCAAATGATAAAATACATAAAGTAGAAAAAGGAATGTGAATAATTGATGGGTTTATTTCCAGAGATTTGTTTTTTTTCTTTCACTACCTCTCCACATAAAGTAGAAGATATCTTCTCATATTTAGGAGTTTCACTTCAATTTTTTTTTTAATCATAGGGTTTGTCCACACTTTTTGAAACCCTTATCACTACAAGCAGTTTCCAACCCACATACATATGGTAATCAAAAAAAAAAAATGAAAAAGTTTGTAAGTTACAAGGCTAATTCACAAAAACCTACTTAGCTTGTTATAGAAAATAACATTGTTTTAAGATTAAGGATTAAGCTATGCAACAACATTTTACTGGTTATTTCAAGGATATTTGTTAGAAAAAGCTTGTTTAACTATAGAAAATGAGGACATATCAAAGATTTTTGTAGGCTAGAGAGAGAACTTTCCACATTCAGCAAAAAGAAGCCAAATACAGGGAGAAAATACCAATGGGTAAAAGGAGACTAAGATGTACACATTTGTGAGAATATTTGAAATGCAATTTGCTCAATCCAAGAAATAAAATGTCATAAGGGAAAGTGGAGGAAGATGTGACACTTCAGTACATATAGTAAGCAGGAAAAGCTTCTAATTTAGTCACTAAGAGTCACAACAGACCCTGCTATATAAGCAAGGGTGAAAAATAAGTCCTTTATATGCAAGTACAGGATGATTATAATGTGGCTTTTTCCAGCTAGAGTTAATTGATCAAGCATTTGTGTTGTCTCATAATTCTGATATTGGCATTGTTTCCTGAACACAATTATTGCTCATTAAGAGTTTCTTTTCTTTTTTTTTTTAAATAGGAATCTTTTCTTTTTATTTTTATTTATTTATTTATTTTTTTAAAAGATTTTATTTATTTGACAGCGAGAAACACAGCGAGAGAGGGAACACAAGCAGGGGGAGTGAGAGAGGGAGAAGCAGGCTTCCCGCCGAGCAGGGAGCCCGATGTGGGACTCGATCCCGGGTCTCCGGGATCATGACCCGAGCCGAAGGCAGTCGCTTAACCAACTGAGCCACCCAGGCGTCCCTCATTAAGAGTTTCTGAAGACATCTGGATGGTTCAGTTGCTTAAGCATCTGCCTTCGACTCAGGTCATGATCTCAGGGTCCTGGGTTCAAGTTCCGCATCAGGCTCTTTGCTCAGCAGGGAACCTGCTTCTCCCTCTGCCTGCTGCCCCTCCCGTTTGTGCTCTTTCTCTGACAAATAAATAAAATATTAACACTATTAACCTCAAAGCAACTTGAATACTTTAAAAATGCACTTCTCTTGGGAAAGCTCAGCTCATATACAGCACAGATGTTCCATTTCATCTCTTTCTCACTCTCTTCGATGAGTATCTCTACACAGGGCACAAACTGCATTACTGTATTTGACTGCTATCTAAAACTCTATACAATATTTCCAGGGAAATACTATTCCCCTTATTTCCCCAACTCGGTCATATTAATCCTAATTATTTTGAAATATCTGTTAATTGCCACACATCATTCATAGGACACAGCACATGAATGCATGTTAAAAAGCTCAACACTCTTCACATCTTGTTTTTTATAAATAAATAACAAAATAACTCCCTTTTTAAAGCACTTTCTTTGTATGATGTATTCCAGTAGGCACTATACATATATATCATTTATTTCTTTTTTTTTATATATCATTTATTTCTAAAAAAAAATCGTCTGAGGATGGTATGCTTTCCTAGCTTGATAAAACAAACAGTATATATTCTTTTCTTCAAGATCATAATTCTCCTTCACAAAGACATTTAGAGGTATTCAGAAATCTTTACAGATCTACATATATAATTATGACCTATATTTTGATTCGATTTCTAAACTGATTTTTGAGGCTGGAGTATATACCCATTTCATACTATTCCTGCATATCTGTATATCTGTGTCAGAGAAACTATTCCAGATTGTGGAATGGCTAAATCAGAAGAACCAGACATCATATATGCATCATATAATATATATTTAATTTTGTTTTTATCACTCTGGGCATCTGATTTCTTGTATATACAACCCTTCCATTATACAGACATTGTCTAGTACCTAAACGAAACTAAGTGTTTAGCAAATTGCCTTATTATTTGTTGGCTATCAACATATATGAATTCTACAGATTTAGGCAACACATTATTTCCTTTTGGGTTAACTTTTAATTTGTAGAGCTTCAAGGCGAATCTCCAAGTATCTCTTAGTTTCTGCCTAGTTTCCTCCTCTTTATTCTCTTATTGTTTTCTATCCTTCTATCCTCCTCACTTTTATCCTATGACCCATGTCCTGATGCTATCCTTGGGATGATGTGGGACCTCTCAAAATATCTTTTGCTAATGTGAACAGATTTTATTATGATCATTCTAAAGAACAACAACAAAATGTATTTTTCAACCAGCAGTGAGAAGAAAGTGAAATACAATGGGTGAAGAGGGGACAAAAACCTCTATCCTACTTATCAAATAAAATAAAAGAAGTGAAATTAAGCCTGTAGAGACTAGTTGATTTTTGTACATAAAATTTCTCCATTATCACTAGTACCAGTACAAGTTCTATGATCTTGAATAAATTACTTAACTTGAGAAGTAGAACTGCGATCAGAAACGTTTCCTATCAGACTTCAAATACCACTCTTTCACTGCCCATGAAGTCAGCCTGGGAAGCCACAGAAGAAAAAACAATTGCATTATTATCATCAATGCTGAGCTGTGAAATTCTAAGAAGCAAGTTAGATTTTTTCTACCTAAAGCAGTGTCAAAATGCTGCCAGAGACATCCTGATCTCAGGATTTTTATTGTTGTTGATGATGTATGAAGTAGAAAGAACATAGCCTGATTTTCTAATAAGTGGTTAAGCTTGCACTACTGACTACATTATTAAAAAAAAAAAGAACTTGGTAACTGAGTGAGTATGATAGGAAAGTTACTGATGGGGAAGAAAACTGAAACCCTGAGATATGTCAGCTTTATAGAGTCACATTTTTGGAAATATTGTACTTTAAACCAAAGAAAACAGGTTATATATGAATGTTTTTAGGAAGTTACTATTATAGTACTTTTGAATAAAATGTAGTATTTTTTTAAAAATATGCTTCTGATGGAAAATATATGATTGCTATAAAGAAGAAACAAGTTATCAAGAAGTATAAATCTCCACAATTTTCTAACTGTAAAACACAATTAGGCTTCAATAATCATAATGCTTCGGTGATAAGCAATAATTTGTCACATAGGAATGGGAAATACAGAAATGAGAAAACTGATGCTTGTCTTAAAAATAAGTTGCTACTTAGACTAAGTTATACATACTTAAACTTACATATAATGAAATTATATACCAAGCAAAGTTTGGGAGCACTGGGAGGCTCAGTCAGTTAAGCATCTGCCTTCAGCACAGGGTCATGATCCCAGAGTCCTGGAATCAAGCCTTCCCATGTTGGGCTTCCTGCTCAGTAGGATGCCTGTTTCTCTCTGTCTGCCACTCCCTCTCCTTATGCATTCTCTCTCATGCTCCCTCTCTTTCAAATAAATAAATAAATAAAATCGTTAAAAAAAAACAAGCAAAATTCCATAATGTTCTGAGTCTTTTAACAGCATCATTATTATGTTCTGAATACCAAGGAGTAAAAAAATAAACAGACGTAGGCAGAGTAGGTTAGAAAACTGGGTAAATCTATTCATTGCATGAATTTCACAAAATCATTTAAAAATAGTGTTGACTCACCTATACTATACACACACACATGCACATATATATGAGGGTGATATATATATATATGTATATATATATATATATACACACACTTATGCATGGATATATATATATTATAATACTGTTTTAACATATTCATATTATTACTTCTTTTAAGCTTGTTCTACAGTAACAGTATCACTTTACATATTCAGACTGCATTTATAT
Organism: Spilogale gracilis; assembly: GCA_004023965.1. Lineage (NCBI taxonomy): Eukaryota > Metazoa > Chordata > Mammalia > Carnivora > Mephitidae > Spilogale > Spilogale gracilis. The sequence continues at coordinate 28,472 of PITA01009718.1, forward strand.
TTCCTGTTACACATTTACTTTTTCTCTATAGGAAATAGCTGCAGTATGATTACAAATCATCACATTTAAATCAAGACAGCAAAATCAACAGTATTTCCCTCTAATTATCTGTCACTAGCCTCTTCCGAAATCTTACGTTACACTTCCTTCTTGGTTTGGCTTTCTTTCCTCCTAGGACCCAGGCTGATGGAACAGCCTCAGTACATACATGTCAGGTTAGTGGCAGGGCAAAGGAGCCATGGTGGAGCCATCTAATGACTATTAGTGGTTTTGTTTGGAAATAGTACAGCTCACTTCAACTCACATTTCATTAGACAAAGCATATCATATGATCATGCTTGATGTCCATGGGATAAGCCCAGCAAGGAAGGGTTTGATAGAGAAAAGCTGTAATATTTAGTCAATAATGTATATTACCCCAACATTCAAATCCAAGTTCCTAAACAGTACTGGCTTTGCCTACTAACCGATTATTCACTTCAGAACTCTTTGCTTACCTCTACACTAAAACTCTTCCTGCTTGGGTCAACTCAAGTTTGGCATATCTAATGGACACTCTTTTGTCCTTATATTTTGATTTACTGGCAGTATTCAAGTTTCCCAGTCTCTCCTAACTATTGAACCTCTTCTTCATTTTAACATTCAAGATTCTAAACTCTACTTCCATTAATTAGAAATAATGGAATTATTATATAATAATGAAATTCTCTTACTGTTGGGGACGGCGTGATCTGCCCCTCCCGCCATGCCGCAAGCCGCCAAAAAACTTTGGTGGAGGTACCCATGAATGTGGAGGAAAGTCCCTCCAGGTTTTCTCCACCAAGAATCTGGAAAGACACATACCCTGTGGGCTGGGGCAATATTTCCTTTGTGTCCCTGGGACATGCACCTGGGCAAGTGCTCATCCAAGGCATGGAGAGCCATGATCCCTCTTCAAAGTGAAAGAGCTCTGCAAAGTTGCAATCACTGACACCAAAAAATATTTGTTTCCATTGTTCTTTGTCTGTTTAACTACCATAAATTCTTTGACACTATTTCTTCTTACTTTACTTACTCAAGTAAATACTTTTGTTTCTACTTACCATCATTAAAAACAGTTTAATCTTAGATATCCTGCAGCTCTATGGAGGAGATTTTCAGGGTTTTTAAATGGTTAAAATAAGGGCTTAATATAAGAAATAAAACTATACTAACAAGGACATTGCCACACGCACAAAAGATCCATAATAAAGAGTTCTAAATCCAGTCTTGGAAAAATAGGCTTGAGCAAATGCTTTTACCTTTGCAAAAGAAGTTATTTTTCTCCTTGATGCCAAACAGACTTTTGGTCATTGTATTAATTATGTATCTAAAAATTTGTACATAACTCATCTAAGCCTTTCAATTGCCTTCTTGTTTGTGAGACCTGCTTAAAAAACACCATATCATTAGTCTGCCCTTTATCGTCTAGGCACCAAATGTAGAAACTGTAAAAAACCTTACTGAGCAACATGTCCTTGGTTTGGCTTTGGGAGTTAACTCTGAACTGTAGATAGGTGCACCTGCAAAAACATGTTTCACTGATCAAAGCACTATGTTTCTCTAACAAGGACACTGTGTAATCAAAAATCACTTTCTTAAACTTTAACCTAACTGCATCCCCCAACCTCCTGACTTTGGAATAATAAAAAACTGGGACCCTTGACAGTCAAGAGAGACAGAAACAGTAGAGAGACAGAAACAGTAGAGAAACAGTAGAGAGACAGAAACAGTAGAGAGACTGAAACAGTAGAGAGACAGAAAACAGTAAAGAGACAAAACCAAAAGCAAAGACAGAGACAGAAGCAAAAAGAAAGATAAAAGCAGAGACAATGCCTGAGAGCCTAAGAGCCGAAAAGCCTGACAGCCATAGAACCTGTGAAGAGAGAACCTGCAAAGTGAGAGCCAGAGCCAGGGCCAGAGCTAGAGCCAATGCCAGAGACAGTGCCAGAGCCTGCTTCATAGGTCTCTCCTGACTGACCTCAGGTCTGTCAGCTTGCATCAAATCTCCGTGTTCATGTCATTATTTTCGCCTGCCAGACATCCCTTGGTTCGGGATCCACATCTCTGCTGAGGCTGGTCCCCAGCATCTTACTTTACTCTTTTTCCAGTCTCCTTCATTAGCTCCTTCTCCTCTATCTGTCCTCTGAATGTTAGAATAACTCAGGATTCAGTCCTAGGGTCTCTTTTTGGTTGTTTTTATTATTTTCTAATCTCTTCCTAAATGTTTTCCTCATGGCTTCAGATTTCAATTCTGGTAACTCTAAAATATCTTCGACTTGACCTCTTCCCTGAGCCCTATCCTCTTGTACATCCCACAGGGATCTGAAATATAGTATCTATAATGCAAATTCATGATCTCTCTCCATCCAAAATGTGCTTCTTTGTATCTTGTTTGATAGAATTTTAATTCCTTCAGGTTCTTCTTGTCAGTGAATACGACTTTATTCTTTAAAGTGCCTTGCCCTTGTCTTTTATGTTAATCTATCATAAAATATTATTTTTAGAACTTTATTGAGGTAAAAGTAATATACCTTAAGTATTGCCTGTATAACTCAATCTTTCTAGAATTCTCTTTAACCCACTTATGCCTTATATTTATATCCGTTCAGTTTTAGAGAATAGTAACTTCCTTGGGAAGCCCTCTCTAAGATACTGGTAAAAATTTACATTTAAGGGGCTCCTGGGTGACTCAATCCTTAAAAGTGTCTGTGTTTGGCTCAGGTCATGATCCTGTAATCCCAGGATCAAACCCCACATTGGGCTCCCCTGCTTGGCAGGAAGCCTGCTTTTCCCTCTCACTCCCCCTGCTTGTGTTCCCTCTCCAGCTGTGTTTCTCTCTGTCAAATAAAGTGCTAAAAAAATTTACATTTAAAATATGATTTACATTTCCCTGTTATTATCTCCCATAAAACTCTAATTTTTTTTTCTTTTTAATAATTTTATAGAGACTATCTCTGGCCCACACCTGTACATTCACTCTTGGGATAACAAAATCTATAAAATCAGTGGTGCACCCTCACTCCTGTGCCCCTTCTGGACCACATTCTGTATACATGAGTCCAGATATTCCCTGCCTCAACAGCCCTAGCCTACTTATGGGAATTTTAATAGGACTGGTGAGTGATGTTGGAGGGGGGGGGTTGGAAAACAATGGTGGGAGTCCAGTTCCTTCCATCTGTGTTCTTGCCTTGGGGCCTAAAAACATGAAGGGGAGGCCTGCCCACCCTGTTCATTTTTAATCAGGAACTTAATGACTGTAGCCCACTTATTTCTGTTATGCCTCTCAGAAACTTAAGGATGAGTACAAATTCAGCCCTTTTGCTTTCGTCTGCAGTCCTTTCTCTGCATTCAATAATCAGAAAAACAACACAAATACCAGCAGTGTAACCTCACTTCAGATTTTATTTACCTGTTTAGTTCTACTTTTCTACTTTTCTTTTTGAAAATATTTTATACAGATATGCCTTTATGAAAGCAGGACTTTGTAATTTCTCTTTACATCTACTAACATACTTCCTAGAAAGCCCTGTAGTATCTAGCACTTAAAATTTTTTCCTTCTGTTATCACAGGAGGTATACTCTCTATTTTTTACTTTTAGAAATGTTGGGCTATACATTTAATTGCCCTAGTTGTGAGACTACATGTATCTTATACTGAAAATATGAGACTGTGAGACTGTCCAATGTATAACAAACCTTTCTGAATCTACATAAAGAGAGGTCTAATTGTTGGGTATATTAGAGAAAGTTTTAGTGTATCCTCCATGCTATGGTTTGTGTTAATTTGATTATTAAGAACTATTTTGTTTTTTTTCCCCATGCTATATCCAACAGAAATAAAAGGTAAAACCAGAGATTCAGCATAAACATTTGTCTGATTCTAGTTCCTTCCCAATATCTTGGATCTTATAACCCTCCTTCAAAATCTACATTAGTTGTTTTTTTTTTTTTTTAAGGTTTTACTTATTTATTTGTCAGAGAGAAACACAGCTAGAGAGGGTACACAAACACCCGAGTAAGAGGGAGAAGCAGGCCTCCCACTGAGCAGGGAGCCCGATGTGGCACTGGATCCCAGGACTCTTGGATCATGACCTGAGCCAAAGGCACACCTTTAATGACAGAGCCACCCAGGGACCCCTACATTCGTTTTTTATAATACAAAGTATCCACGGTGCCTAAGTGGCTCAGTGGGTTAAAGTCTTTGTCTGCAGCTCAGGTCATGATCTCAGAGTCCTGAAATCTAGGCCCACATGGGGCTCTCTGCTCAGTAGGGAGCCTGCTTCCTCCTCTCTCTCTGCCTGCCTCTCTGCCTATTTGCGATCTCTCTGTCAAATAAGTAAATAAAATATTTTAAAAAATAAATGAAAAGTATCCAGATTTAAAAAAAAATTAGATTGTCAGATTATTTCTAGCTGATTTTTATTTATAGTTTTATGGTATTTTGGTCACAAAATATAGCACATATTGTTTCCCACTGGAATTTATTGAGGTTTCCTTTTTGTCACAACATATAACTGATTCATATAAATATTCCCTGGGCACTAAAATTGGCATTTATATACATCAGTTAAAATTATGCTTAATTACTCATCAAATATATATTACATCCATTAGTTATGTATTTGATAATTATAATAAATTATTTATTAGGTGATTTAATATATTGGAAATGTACCACATTGGAACACTATAAAGATGATTCAGGCATTTCTTTCACAATCGCTATACTTGAAAAATTTACACGTTGGGGAAGCAAGTGCTAAGAAAAAATACAAATAACTTAAATGGAGTAACTTTTGATAGGTGATCTGGAAGCACATAGTAAAAACATAAAACTCAAGATTGGGAGTCACTGTCTTCATATCTGGAATAAGTGATATGAGAATTAAGTTAGCTAGAAAAAGGTAGGGAAAATATTCCTGAAGTAGAATACAACTTATGGGAAACAAACCATACGGTATGTTTGGGTAACTTAAAATGAAAAGGATAGGAAGTGGCTAGAGTTATGTGGTTAAAAAAAAAAATCCCAGAGAAATAACTTTACATTAAATTTAATAAGTACCCACTAGTTAGTTTAGTTCATTTAAAGTAGGTGGATGAGATGATCAAATTTCATAGGAAAAAAAAATCTGAGTTGCAAGTCAGAAGGGTTGAAAAACACTTTTTTTTCCAATTTTTTATTTAAATTCTAGTTAGTTAACATACAGCATAATATTGGTTTCAGGAGTAGAAATTCAGTGGTTCATCATTTATATACATTACCTAATGCTCTTCACAAGTGGCCTCCTTAATACCCATCACCCACCTAGCTGATCCTCCCACCCACTTCACTCTATCAACTGTTTGTTCTGTATCCTTGAAATTCTCTTATTTCTCCTCTCATATGTCATCTCCTTTGTTTCTTAAAGTCCATATGTGATGAGAATCACATGGTATTTATCTTCCTGACTTATTTCACTTAGGATCACATACTCTAGCATCATCCATATCATTGCAAAAGCAAGACCTCATTCTTTTTGATGGCTGAGTAATATCCCTTTGTGTGTGTGTGTGTATATATATATATATATATACACACCACAACTACTGTATCCATTCATCAATTGATGGACATTTTGGCTCTTTCCATAATTTGGCTATTGTTGATAATGTTGCTGTAAACAGGGTGCACATGTCCTTTCAAATATGTATTTTTGTATATTTTGGGTACATACCTAGTAGTACTTGCTGGATTGCAGAATAATTCTATTTTTAACTTTTTGAGGAACCTCCATACTATTCTCCAGACTATCTGCACCATTTTGTATTCCCACCAATAGCACAAAAGTGTTCCGCTTTCTCCAAATCTTTGCCAACACCTGTTATTTCTTGTGTTGTCAATGCTAGCCATTCTGAGAAATGTGAAGTGGTATCTCATCATGGTTTTGATTTTATTCCCCTGATGATGAGTGATATTGAGCATCTTCTCATGTGTCTGTTGGCCATGTGGATGTTTTCTTTGGAGAAATGTCTTTTGCCCGTTTCTTAACTGGATTATTTGCTTTTTGGTTGTTGAATTTGGTAAGTTCTTTACAGATTTTGTATACTAACCTTTTGTCAGATATGTTATTTGCAAACTCTCATTCTATAGTCTGCCTTTTAGTTTTGTTGATTGCTTCCTTTGCTACAAAGAAGCCTTTATTATCTTGATAAGGTCCCAATAGTTCATTTTTGTTTTTGTTTCCTTTGCCTCAGATGTGTCTGGTAAGCTGTTGCTACAAATCATGTCAGAGGTTGTTGCCTGTGTTCTCCTCTAGGATTTTGATGGTTTCCTGCCTCACATTTATGTCTTTCATACATTTTGAATTTATTTTTGTGTATGGTGTAAGAAAGTAGTCCAGTTTCATTCTTCTGCACATGGCTGTCCAATTTTCCTAACACCATTTGTTGAAGACACTATCTTTTTTCCATTGGATATTCTTTCCTTTTTTTTTCTCAAGATTTTATTTATTTTATTTGTGTGTGTGTGTGTGTGTGTGTGTGTGAGAGAGAGAGAGAGAGAGAGAGAGAGAGAGAGAGAGAGAGAGAACAAACAGGGGTAAGTGGCAGGCAGAGGGTGAAGTAGGCTCCCTGCTGAGCAAGGAGCCTGATATGGGACTTCATTCCATAACCCTGAGATCATGACCTGAGCCGAAGACAGACACTTAACTGAGTCACCCAGGTGTCCCTATTCTTTCCTGCGTTGTCAAAGATTAGTTGACCATAGAGTTGAGGGTCCATTTCTGGGTTTTCTATTCTGTTCCATTGATCTATGTGTCTGTTCTTATGCCAGTACCATACTGTCTCGATGACTATAGCTTTGTAATTGATATAGCTTGAAGTCCTTGAAGTCCAGAATCATGGTGCCTCCAGCTTTGCTTTTCTTTCTCAGGGTTGCTTTGGTTATTTGTGGTCTTTTGTGATTCCAACACATTTTAGGATAGTTTGTTTTCTCTGAAAAATGCTGATGGTATTTTGATAGGGATTGCATTAAGTGTGTAATTGCTTTGGGTACTATAGACATTTTAATGATGTTTGTTATTCCAATCCATGACCATGGAATGTTCTTCCATTTTGTTGCATCCTCTTCAACTTGTTTCATAAGTGTTCTATAGTTTTCAGAGTTAAGAAACATCATTATGAAGTAATTATAGTAACACAGGAGAGAGATAAAGGGAAAATGAATGCAGTTACTAGAAGTGAGAGTAGAACTAAAAGGACAAATTTGATAGATATTTAGGAAAGATAATTAATAAGTAATTGGTGAGCAACTAAAAGTTTTTACATAAATTTCCCTTTAAAGATACTACATATATTTCCATGTTTATTGATATATATTTTCTGTTCTATCTTTTTACAACCTTAACTCATTTTCTTGACTTGTTTATTTTTGTTTTCAATTTGTATGGGCTTTTGAATACTAAGGAAAGTAATCTTTATGATGTCACATGTATTGCAATATTTTTCCCTGTCTAAAAGTTGTCTTTTGATATTATCTCTGGAAGTTCTCCCTCTAAATCTTTAAAACTCTTTTGTTCATTCGTTATTTCACTCATTCAGAAATTGCTCACTAAGGAAGGGAAAAGAATAGTCTCAAGAGCACATGTTGAAAGGAAGTAAAGGTAAGTAAAGAGGAAGTTAAATATAAAAGTATATATAATGTCATTTCATCCTACAAAAACCTAGTGGTGTAACAACAGCTTTTCAATTTTGTAGGGTAATAAATGGAGGCAGAGAGCTGAAGTAATGTCACTGGGATTTAAAACAGTATCTGAGTGGCTTAAATAGCTCTTTCATTAACAGTACTGCGAAATGTGGTGAGACTGCAGGAAATCTGTTCAATGTTATCCTTTGAGCCTTTTATCCCACATAATCCAATTTCGTAGACCTATCATGTTGTATGAATAGTGAGAGAATTAACTCTAAAAAAAAAAAGACATATTATGAATAAGAGACCTTAAATTTTAGATGAAGTACAAATACCCACACACATACATTTTATGAATTTTGTTTTGATAGATATTAGGTGACTACAAACTTACGCAATGTTGAATAAGCAAACATAAGGTATCTATAAACGGCTAAAATCAATGATTAAATTTCTGTAACAGATACTATAAAATCATTGATTTTAAGTAATTTATCAACATAATTTAAAACATTCTAACATGTTTAACAAAAATTTTGTCACAAAACAATTCTAAGGGAAGTTTTATATTACGTATCTATTCAGAAATATGCACTGATGCACTTACTTATATGGTAATGAAATTACAGTCAGATTCACTTTTCTTCTAAGATACTAATGAATAAAAACATGTGACTACACTAGTTAATACTCCTTAACAGGGAGCCTGTCTTACATCCAGACTATATCTGAGTATCCCAGGGAAGTTGATGAGGATACTAAAATTCTATTTATAGCAGGGCCTGGGAACTACTCATCTTGAATTTTTTTTTTCCTCCCAAAATTCCCTTGTGAGACTAAGCTTAAGTAGCCTCACTTTGAAATGAACCTTAGCAGCTGCTTTTCCTTCTCTGAATTACTTTCTCAATCCCTATCAGTAGTTTCTGAACTTCCCAAATAAAACTTTTATACTCAAACCCTTGCATTAGAATCAGCTTCTGGGGAAACTCTATGATACTTGGAATCAGAAATTGTCCTGGGGCGCCTGGGTGGCTCAGTTGGTTAAGCGACTGCCTTCGGCTCAGGTCATGATCCTGGAGACCTGGGATCGAGTCCCACATCAGGCTCCCTGCTTGGTGGGAAGCCTGCTTCTCCCTCCCTCACTCCCCCTGCTTGTGTTCCCTCTCTGGCTGTGTTTCTTTCTGTCAAATAAATAAAATCTTTAAAAAAAAAAAAAAAGAAAGAAATTGTCCTAAACATCAAATCTTCAGGATATAATTAAAAAACTGGAAAATAAACTAGTCAGATGGCAATGAAAATCCCATAGCTATTTTAAACTGGGTGATGATACCATCGGCATGCTGTAGTTATCATTATTATGTGGTAAAGTGGATATGATACAGTTATAAAGAGATGCACTGATTCATGCAATCGTCCTACTATTTGGGAGAAATGATGATAAAAGGCTGCAGACTTAAATGGGTACTGAAAGAATAAAAGGGGAGGCTCAACCAAGCGTCACCTTAGGCCATGATTTGAATGCCAGAATGTTTATAAAGGTAACAGTATAATTTGCACCAAGTGGATATACTGGGCAGAAAATCAAGCCCAGGACCAATTGTTGCAGGAAAAAAATTACAAAGGAATCTTAAATCACAGCCTAACAAGTCTCCTAGGCTAACATGGAATTACTGAGATACAGAGACTTGGGAAGAAAGTATCTAGAAGTAGATCCTAACCTTGAATCTTCTGTTGTTATATCAAATCATCTAAGCATGCAAATGTGGCCCGTAACCTAACTAGAGGATAGCTGCCTCCTTCTGCCTACATACCATTTAGAAGAGAACTCTGCAACATCATGACAAGTGCAGGTGATGATGCTTTCAAGACTTCCCCAAAGCAAACTAAGTTAATTTACAAAAGAGAACCCAAGCACTAGAAAACTGAGGCAAGAGAAACAGCAAGAGTTTTTGAAGGCAGATGGATTCAGAATTTCAGCTGAAACTAATACTAGTCCAAACCAGCATCAGAATTCTATTAGCATGGCAGCATACAAAGACTATATGGCAAATACAATCATGACCCAAATTCAACTGATATTAGATTCAATGCCTATGAATCTACCCTGGGATCATTTTCCCAGATTCTGAAAGCATAATTGAAGTGTATATGTTTAGCAACTAGCTGAACCCTTATGTCATTCCTTGACTTTTGGTTAAGGGATGTAACTGCAAGAAAAGCCAAGAGGAAGAATGAAATTGTCCTCTCTTCCACCAAGATGAAAAACCACAAGCAACTCTGCTTCTCAAGCAGAATAGCAGAGATCAGTACCAAGATTATGTTGGTGGTTTCCATCAATTTGGTCTCTATAAAAAATTGGATGAATTTGGCAGATAAAGATGGACTACCATAAACTTAACCAGGTGACAGCCCAATCGCAGCTGCTGGTATAAATGTAGTCTTTTCACTCAAACAGATCAACACAACCTCTGATATTAATATGCAGCTAGTAATTTACTAAATGCTTTATTTTCAGTCTTACAAGGAGGGACATTTAGAAATTTAATTCACTTAGAACATACAATAGTATACATTCATGGTCTTGCCCTAAATTCTCCTGTTAATATAGCACAGTCCAAAAGGAATTCAATTATCTGGCTATTCCACAGAGCATAACTGTAGCCCTGTAGTAATATATAGGAAAGAGGATTAATTCAGAGATCATTTCAAATCTCCCAGATGTAAAGATTCTAAATATTGATTACACTACTGGTTTCATTTTGATTAATGAAAACAAGGTCACTTTAAACATTAAGAAGTTCACTGGAACCATAAAGAGGGAAAAGTCTAGGAGGGAGTATAAGAAATCATGACAGGAAATCAGCCACAGATGAATAAAAATAATTATAAAACATGAATGGGGGGTCAGTTCAGGTCTAAAACATCAACATATATTGAACCTAATGAGGGTGATTACATTATCCCCTTAAACAGCAGTGTCACACAAGGAGAGAAAACAAATAATCAAGATTACCCAAGCTAGATATAGATATTGACAAGGTGAGATTGGAGGAGAAGCACTAATGTGCAAAGTAGAAAGAGTGAAGCTGGAATTATTTGAGTGAAACTTAACATTACCACAGGGGGCAAAAACAAAACAAAAGAGAAAAAAACCATGTAGCTTTGAGCATAACTTAGACTTCATATCATTAGTGAAGTATCTTTAGGAATAAAAACAATTGCAAAGAACTCTTAAACTTCTCTCACTAGCTTTATTGTTAGTAAAAACAATGGCTAATGAAAAAAACATGTACATTGGTACTGTAATTTTGTAAAAACTGTATTCAAATTTCAGGCTAAATCAAATAAGTGTGTTAGTGATATTAGTAACTGAGGTTTTTCATAAAATAGAGAAAAAATATAAAATTAAAGAAGTTAAGAAATATTCTGCCATGTTAAATTTAAGTCAGACATGTCAATATGAACATATGGTTTTTAAAATTACTAAAAGGTCAAGAAACTCCAGTAGCACTAAGTAGCCCTAAAACCCAGAAACCCAGATCTTCGTTTCCATATACCTACTTATATAAACCAGGTCTCTTGGACACATTCCAGGATTAGAACAAAGAAAATACAGCATGAGCCAGTGACTTCTGTTGTAGAAGAAAACAAAGAAGGCTAAAGGGAAAATCTGTCTAAAGAACATAAAAGTTCAACTGAGAGGGCCTCCTCACTGGCCAATTAAAGCATCACAAGTGACTACACTTGGGGGTTAAGCACTGAATACATAAGAATCTATGAATCCATTGTGGCACTAACAGAAGAGAAAGGATAACAAAAACATACATTTATAAAACAGAATATATCAGAAAATAGTTGTATTACTATATAAATATTGAATACATATGAAATCATTGTACTGAGTATATTCAGAAAACAGGTGATTTCTTAAACATGTAAATTAGTTTTCTAGTAAATATGAAGGGTTTAATTTACTTGTCATAATTTTTACTTTGCCAAAAATGAAGGTTAGAAACTTTGTTACCTAAATTATACAATGTACAACATGTACCTTAGGACAAATTCGAAGTCATTTATAGATTTCCTATGGTATAAATACTGGTTCATAAAAACCCATTACTATAAAGGAAGATGAAATAAGTGTGTAACACTTGGTGAAATAATTCCATTTTCAATAGAAATTATAAATTCCTTAATAAAATTTTATCCTGATAATGTCACTTTCATAATTATAGTCACCTTAACAAATTAATGTAAAAAATCAATATCTGTATCATGGAAGAGATATTTTTCAAAAGTGAATGTGTCATACACCTGTTCAAAGGAAATTCCAGAAGAAACTCTAAAGAATTCTTCATTCTTGCTGAATTTGTTTATTTCTAATAAACAATACCAGAGATCATTAAATGCATGGGCAAATTAAAAAGCTCTTTTATTCCAAGACGAAGAGATCATAAATCCATGGCACTGACATGAAAGACATCACAGTGTTCACAGAGTTTATTTAGCTGTAAATGTCAAGATGGTGGTCTTTAAATAACTTATGTGACTGGGTGGTTGCTTAGGAAGCTGCAAATATGTCATTTACAATCTTTGTTAAGAAACTGCCGTTTCTCTGTGAGAATGTTTTGCTTTCCTGTGAGAACATTAAAAAAATAATAATTTAGTGCTTCCTAATTGTGATAGCTTGATAAAATTCCTGTTTCTATGAGTTCTTACAAAAATAAAATATACATATTTATATCTGTAATTCCATTAGTTCCCATTATTCAAAACTTATTACTGTTCCTTTCCTATGTATTTACAGAGGCTGATTAACAGAAACAGAAGAGATGACAGAAAGATATTCCTTACTATAGATATATGTCAAAGGAAAGACACTCTAGATGATTCTGAATATACGTGGCAAAAGGGGTCTGGGGATATGGATAATTCAAAGAACTTAGGAATTTAGATATGATGGCACATGTAAAAACACTTCACTTTTAAAGGCATGTGGAAGTACCTGAAGAGTAGAAAAATAATCCAAACCTATCCATCTATGGCATGTTTCAGAATGCAAAAGTGCCAATGTTTTAGGGGAGTAAGAATTTCTCCACAATCTCTCTGGAATTATCGTTCCTCTGATGTAGATGGTATGCAAGTTCTTGCCCAATATTTGAAAACGCCTGGAACTAATAGTTACAAATAGGTGTGGCTAGAAAGGATAATAGATACAGAAATGATTCACAAAAATGGACTTCTAAAAATATAAAACTGTTTCCTGACCGAAAATTGAGAATTTTTAAGCAACATACTAAATACTGAAATTGCCTTGAGGCTCTAAATTAATTTGCTTAGTGAGTGGAGCATCCTTAAAGATATAAGCAAATTTTCAGTTCAGTGTTTCTCATTCTTGGGAAATTCATTATGTCATAGTCATTTATTGATACTATTCTATGTGGCAGACACCAAGCTTGGAACTGAAGACAGAGCCATGAAGGAGGTAAAAAATTTTATCTACATGCAGTATACATATCTGGTGGTGGTGAGAGGGAAGGAGACATACAATCCATGTAAGTAAATATATAAGCTAATTTTAGACTGAGATTAAGCAAATGAAATAAACAAGGCATGGTAATAAGGAGTAGCTAGCTAGCTGAATGATGGGTAAAACGTACATGGGAAACCTCTGTAGGAAAGTGACATTTAAACTGAACCTAAATCACAGCTGGACCTGATTAGGTATGTGGAAAATCAGTGAGTGAGGAGTTCCTCACAGTGACTAAGTAACTTGACCAAGGTCAGTTACCCCTGTCACACTGAATCCTAAACTCAAACACAAACATTCTCATTAGACGACTCTTCTCAGCACAAAACGTTTCTGTTCATCTAACTGCATCTTATTTCATAGTTTGAGATTCTTTTTCCTCCCTTCATTCCCCTCACCTCTCAGTGTGGGAGTCCTCCAAGACTTGATCTTTGAAACTTCTCACTCTCTACCTAAACTACATCTTTGCCTTTGCAATCACATTTCATCTCTTGCTTTAATACCACCTACATGCTGAGGACTCCTAAATGTATCTGTGTAGTCTGGACCTCTTTTTGATCTTCAGACTTACATTTCTGATTACCTTCTCAATAACAGTGATATCTGAAAGACCTAACAGACTTAACACATATTGAAATGAAGTACTGGTAGTCCTCCTTCAAAGCAATTCTATCTCAGCTAAATGCAACCCTATCCATTTTTATTTTTTTAAGATTTTTTATTTATTTGACAGAGAGAAACACAGCCAGAGAGGGAACACACGCAGGGGGAGTGAGAGAGGGAGAAGCAGGCTTCCCGCCGAGCAGGGAGCCTGATGCGGGGCTCGATCCTGGGTCTCCAGGATCATGACCTGAGCCGAAGGCAGTCGCCCAACCAACTGAACCACCCAGGGGCCCCAATACTATCCATTTTTAAAGCAAAATGATTTGAAGTTATTCTTCACTCCTCGCTTTCTTTGAAAAACTGTCTCCAATTCATGAGCAAGTCCTGTTAGCTATATTTTCAAAAAAGTATCCAGAACTTCATAAACCTTGATTCTGGCTCAAAGGACAGACTTCAAACAGTTTTTATGCTACACATATTCAAAGTGCCTTTACTTACGACCGCATCTCTAGCACCAGTTCCCTTCTTGTTTGCTACATTTGTTTGGGAGGGGTTAGCCTTGGAGGCCACTATTACCTCATGAGAGGAGTAATGCCTGCATGCGTCGCAGGTCTGACACAGTTATTTGGAAGTTAGAGGTTCTTTCACATGATACCACTCTATTATAATACTGGCCAAAGATTAAAAAAAAAAGATCTATTTTATTTAATATATATATTATTAATTTATATACATATATAATATATTATATGTATATATACACACACACAGGCACAGATATTTTAGCATTGTTAATAAAAACAAAAAATGAAATAAATGATTGTCAAAAGGGTCTGATTATACACTATTTTCACAGAAGAGAATATGTGGAGTCAGTAAAAATAATTGTTAAAGACTACTGACAAAGCTGAACATATATTAATTTTCCAAATTGAAAAGTAACCGTTTATATAACAGTTTATTTATGTATGATAAAGCATTTACTAACATGTCACAGTGTTAGGATATCAAGTTATTTTAAAGCTGTAGGCTCTGAATGTATATTTTCCAAAATTTTTATCATGAACATTTTCTTACTTCAGAAAACAGAATTAAGAAGTTCAATTTCTAGGGCGCCTGGGTGGCTCAGTTGGTTAAGCGACTGCCTTCGGCTCAGGTCATGATCCTGGAGACCCAGGATCGAGTCCCGCATCGGGCTCCCTGCTGGGCGGGAAGCCTGCTTCTCCCTCTCTCACTCCCCCTGCTTGTGTTCCCTCTCTGGCTGTGTTTCTCTCTGTCAAATAAATAAGTAAAATCTTAAAAAAAAAAAAAAAAAGAAGTTCATTTCTAAAGGTAATATTAGACTTCCACAGTAAAGAGTTGGTATTAGTTGGTAATATACTAAAAAGAAATAAATTAATAAATTAAATAAATTTAGCTTGTGATCTGTTTATTCTATCATTTCTCCCCAAAATAATACCTATGTATTTTATAATACTGTGAGACTCAAATTTGGGATCTTGAGCATGCTGCTTTAACTGACATAAGTTTGGAAAGCAGATGGATCTCCCATTATGCCCCAAGAGTCAGAAAAGTTGGGCTCTTCCAAGCAAAGCAGTAAATTATTAAGTAACTTCCTCATGGTTCCATTAATGACTTGATCAGCACATCAATGATGTGTGTGAAGTGTATTAAATTGATGGTATGAAAAATTCATTGAATACAAAAGGAAGAAACAAACTGATCAAAATATCAGTGTGGGGAAATTCTGCCAATACACAAAACCTTAAGGAAATAATAAAGTAAATGAGAATAATGAAGAGAAATACTATAAAACAATGAGTTTGGAAGCTTTGGAAGATGCTTTTTTCACTCTGTATGTTTAGAAAAAATATAGAAATTTCTGTTGTGAACTATGTCTTAAAAACATGTATTCAAAACAAAATCTAGAGGGCTTGTGCAACTAAAAAATTTATTGGACTTTTAAAGCACTAGATACAATCTAAGTTCCTTGAGGACTGGGCAAATAACTATAATTTTTATTTACCAATGCATCAGTCTAGTACTCCCCATGTAGTAAATGATCACTAAATCATTGCTGAATTGAACAGAACTCATTGAAGTTTCCAAAAGTAAAAAGTGGTAAAAGTAATTATATAAATCTGGAAAATGACAAGGTCAAATTCAGAAAACCTATCCTTTCTTTGATATAAATATTTTGTTCTCTAGTTCATAGTTCTGTATGGAAAGACCTTTTAAAAATTCTTGGGCTTTAGAAGAAGCCTTATTCTTATTTTAATTTTTCTTGTGCCACATACTTACCCTTTCCTTTTTAAGTCTAAGAACACTGGGAGTAGAAATGGATTTTTTTTCAAGGTGAAACATTTAAAAAAACCAAAGTTCATAAATAATTAATGCATCTTGGCCTAGAATTTAACTGATGCACACAAAAGCTGGCCTACCCAATAAGGCTGACTTTTCCCTAAGCTCCGAAGGCAGTAATAGCTGTAAGCTTTTTAGAGAAGAGAAAAAAGGAAAAACATGCCTCCAAGTAAGGGGCAGTTAAGTTTATGAACCCTGATGCCTGGCCAACAGATATTTTTGCATAAAACAAGGCTTGCTAACCATGGAAACATAAACCTAAATCATGTCAGTCAGCCAACTTTGATTGTGAGACTCAGCGGTAATGTAGAGTCGGTCTCTAACAGCAATCTTGGCAGGTTTTCATGGTATTCATAGGTATTCATTCTGCAAGGAAGCATGCTAAAGACCAAAAGCATGCTGCTAGGGCATAGACAAAAGATATAAATAAATACAAAATAAAATCTAGATCTCCACTAAGGAACCAACTTATTAAAGGTCCCTTCCTGATATCCAGGCAATCAAATATCATCCTTCATTATTTTAAATTCTCTTTAATTAACCAAAAATTTTGGATAATGGTATTCATTTCTTAAAGTCAAACTACAGAATAGGTCATTAAGTTCAAGATGATTTTTTCATATACCAAATTTTTGTGTCAGCAAAAGATAAACATTTTGCACAATATCCTACATATTATATACTTCATATCCTTTTATTTTCAGTAATCCTCCCTGAAATATGTATTTATTCCCCACCTATTACTGAGACACCTCCGAAATCTTAACAAACTACACTTTAGTAGTGATAGCAACTAGTTGAAACTTGTCTTTAAGCCTAATTTTTATACTCATTTATTGAATACGCATCCTATTATAGTAAGGTAAATGTTAAATGATTAACCAGAATTAATGCCTTCTGGGGATTTTATGAACTATTACTAATTAAATTATTTAAAATGTGTTGTACTTGCACAGAAGTACTGCCACTGGTTTGGTACCTCTTACTAGAAATAGATTGCTATAAGTAACAGGAACTAAAATGTAGAATTGACTTTAAAATGAAAATTCAGGTCTCAGATACTTAACACTAGAAAATTGGTCATTTTTACATACTATGGGAAATATTTGGTTAAATAATCATCTGATGAACTTTGAAAGCAAACTATACACTGACTGTGTTACTGCTGGAAAAGAGTGGGGCTGATTAGAATGTTGGCTCCTACTGGCTCTACTGCCACCTTTAGGAAAATTCTACAGGAGCTAGATGAACCCTGGTGAAAGGTAGATAGATACAGCTTGGAAGCACAGATAGGAGGAAATGACACCTTGTAAAAGAAGGACTCTCTCCTTACAGTTTGACATCTGTATTGCCAAAGAATCTAATAATTTGAAGACTTAGAAGGCTAAAAAATAAAAACATGTTTCACATCCTAAATTGAAGCCACTGAAAGAGTAGCAAAGCAGCAAACTTAGTAAGAGATAAAATTGGTAGGTGAATGCAGCCAGTATGAAGGGAAAATGAAATAAAGGATTTAGCCTTGCCCCAAATATATATGATTTTAAATTACACCAAAGCAATACCATTAAGTTAAAGCATGGAGAGTGGGCAAAATGTAATGGCTAGTCAATAAAGATAATATCCAAGGTTAAAAACCTTGACTAGATAGTATTTTTAAGTATAGTTGTACCTATAGGACGGTGATGAGATGATCAGACTGACATAATCCACTGACACTGTGACAGAACTGTATGGTGAACAAACATCCAGTCTGGACTGTAAACTCTTGCAACTGTCACGTTCCACTAAAAACACAGGAAATTATTCCCAGGATCCCCCAACACACAATCACATACAATTATTTTTTTAAAATATACAAGAGCCTCAACTATCAGATCTGTGTAGCATCTCAGAGGGAAAAGCCAGAGACCACAAAAATGAAATGAGAGTAAAAGATTGACTGACCCAGAGCTTACTCTATCTCTATTTCTGGAAGTTCTTGCTATACCTGATCAACAGGATTTTAAAATGGCTATGAATGTTACTTCTCTACATTTTTTAATCCTCTATTCCCAAATGGGAATATGAAAAACAGAAAAGAAAAAGCCCACATTTCCTAGTTTCTGTACTACTCATTTTCCAAACTATGAAACAATTCTAGTCAATGAGAAAAGAATGTTAAGAATTTCTGAAAAATTTTACTTCCCTAATGTGGTAGATTTCCAAAGATGACCACCATAAATCCCTTCTGTTGCTTTTCATGCATGTTTCTTCAAGATCAAGAGGCTGAGGTTTAGTTCCTCTTTCCATCAATGAGATGGCCTTAGTGACTGACTGGACTGAAAGGATACAGAAGTGATATTCAGAACTTCTGAAACTAGGTCATAGGAAACCTTTTTAGTGACACAAAGTTTAGTGATAACATACTATAGTTATGTAGAAAATAGAAACTTGTACTAATAAATAGATACACCAGGCTATGAAAATCTGCAGACAGAATACTGAATGTGCCAATTGGTTTCTGTTAGATGCAGAGGATAAGATCTAGATAAAGAAAGAATGAGCTAAAAAAGGCAATATTCAATGTTTTATAGAAGAATTTAGAGGACAAATAAAGAGTTAAGACTTATTTGGCTCAAAAACAGAAGTGTTTATCATCTCCAATCTTTTCAGCCTGCAAAAAGTTTCTCAAAATAAGAAATGGCATCAGGACAAAACTCAAACTCAGAATATTCTGGTAACACATAATAGGAGGGTAAAGTTCACATCCATGGTGTATTTGGAGAGCCCTTTCTTGACACCTCAGAAGTATTTATGACAGGCCTTCAACCAGACAAAAAGGCTTCTCTGAATATCACTGAATGTCTTACAGACTTTAACTAAAATAGGGCTCCTAAGAATCTTTTTTTTTTTTAATTTTATTTATTTATTTGACAGAAAGAAACACAGCTAGAGAGGGAACATAAACAGGGGGAGTGGAGTGAGAGAGGGAGAAGCAGGCTTCCCGCAGAGCAGGGAGCCTGATGCGGGGCTCGATCCCAGGTCTCCCGGGTCTCCGGGATCATGACCTGAGCTGAAGGCAGTCGCTTAACCAACTGAGCCACCCAGGTGCCCCGGCTCCCAAGAATCTTAAAGATATGATCCCACACCAGCAAGACTCAGCCCACATTAGAGAGAAGTCTTTCTGGCAGGGGAAAAAAAAAAAAAGTTAGAAATGTTTTTTTTTTTTTTAAAGATTTTATTGATTTGACAAAGAGAAACACAGCCAGAGAGGGAACACAGGCAGGGGGAGTGAGAGAGGTAGAAGCAGGCTTCCCGCCAAGCAAGGAGCCCGATGTGGGGCTCGATCCTGGGCCTCCGGGATCATGACCTGAGCCGAAGGCAGTCGCTTAAGCAACTGAGCCACCCAGGCGCCCCTAGAATTGTTTTCTAGTGGACTGAACCCCAATAAAACTGGACTAAAAGTGACAGAGATAGTTCAAAACAAAAAAGAGTCCTTGAGGGGGCTCCAACCTTCTAAAGGCAGAAAGCAGGCTGAGAAAGCCTCTTAGTAGCAAACATAAGCCAATTCTAAAGGAAAAGAGGGAAAGTTTCAGAATGCAGCACCAGAAACCTACCAACCAAGTGGCAAGAGCCTTACTCTCAGGGAGCAGGATTTGGTCCCCACATAAGGAAGTGCTGTCGTGTGTTCAAGCAGACTTCCTACTTCCTGTGGGTGAGCAACTATTATATGTCTCCTGTGAGACCCCACCTCTTTTTAAAACTGGGATTTTTTTTTTTCCAATTTCATACATGTGTATCACCGCTCTGATACTGAGTGTGTGAACAGATAACTTACTGAGCTTACTGGACAGACAACCTGTCTCTTTAGTTCAAAATATTTCATTAGAGAGAAATCATGCCTGAGAAACTGCATCTGAGAAAGTGGGACCCACATCTCCCCTTGAACCTGATTGAAATGATGAATTCTGGACTTTAAAACTAATGTCATAATGCCATAATTTCGGAATACTAGCCTACTTCGCATGTGGAAGGCACATGAATATTGGTAGCCGGAGAGCAGATTGTGGTAGATACTCTGCATAACTGGATACCATTGATTCCTTGTCTCCATGCCCATGCTGCTTCTCAATGACCAGGTAGGCTCAAATTTCCTTTCCTTATTCTGAATACACCTTATTTTCCTGACTAACAGAATGTGACTAGAAGCAATATTCTCAAACATCAGAGACCATAAAAAGCCTTGCTGCCTTCATTTTTAACACTCATTCTTGAGACACTATCTCAGAACGCAGCTGCCATGCTATGAAAGCCAAAGCCATGTGTAAGCATTTCAACTGAGCTGCCAGATAAAAGCCAGCATCAGCTCAGTCATAGGAATATGTCACCTTGGATATTGAGCCTAGTTAAACCTAACATGCCTCCAGCCCCAGCCACACTTTGGCTGCAAACACCAGAGATCCCAAGTAAGAATAGCCAGTTAAGCCTACTCATTACACAGAACCATCTATGAATATACTAATTTTAAGCTACTAAATTTTGAGAATGTTTGATATGAAATAATAGAAAAAAGAACCAGTTATCAGGACCAACATTTTTTCTTCTGGTTCTTTCTTCCTTCCTTTGGCAATCAAAGGCATGATTCCTACAGCTGTAAAAATCATCTTAAGATCATGAAGGAAATACCAAGACATTTTTAGAGACATTGACCCTGAATTCCTGGGACTGTAAAATGAGTGCTAGCATCCATAAACTTCCTGACTTCAAAATAATAGAAAAAAAGAATCTCTTATTTGGGTTTTTGGTCACATGTAGCTATGTAAATACACTGAGATACTTCAGGAATGAGGTGAATACACAAAACAATTCCATAAAGGTGTTGTATTTTGCTAAACAGGCTGCTGGTTCATCTTCAAGTTTTATGGGTAAAGAAAAAGAGTCAGTCATACAATTGCAATTACAAAATTGACAGAGTACATAAAGTAAATATCATACTAGCTGTTCACTGGGAACCCAAACATTTCCGACACTGAATTGAAGGAAGTATTTCTCATATCCTTGTAAAAGAAAAAAAAGAAAAGATATGATGTGATGTCATATACAACTTACTCATTCTTAACAAGTTAAATATAACCTTATCCTTCACAGCTAAATATTTTATAACATTTCTCTTTAGCAAAGGCATAAAGCCAAATAGAAAAATAAAATTCAAATGTAGAAAAAATGGTGGCCAGTGATATCTACTATCAATCTGGTAAGCTTTTGATCCACCGATCTGATAAAATCTAGCACTGCAATGCTCCACACTCAAATACTGATATGGAGATAGAGTTAACATTCTCTTATGGAAACTGAAGAGCCTAATTAGGATACGTGCCTGGGTAGAAGACTGTAATTCAGTGTGAAGGTTGGCTGAGATAGTAGCCAGTACAAGAGTTAGGATTTTCTCACAGAACACTTGTATTCATTTTACAACAAAATCGGCAAACTGAGATGCTAATAATCTAGCCCATATAGTATATGCCTCATAAGTTTTTTTATGCCCCGTGATTTTAACTTGGAAAAAATTAAATTGTGAAAGCCATATGCTCTCTTTAGTTGTATGTATATGTGAATATGGTATTGATTTGAATATGGGAGGTTAGGAAGATGCTAACGAAGATTCTATGACTTCTGGCTTGCATATTTTAATGACTGTTGATGTCCTTTATTGAGAATGGGAACACAGACTAAGGCCTATTTTGTGTGCGGATGATCATGAATCTGAGGGTTCTATGGGCCATCCACATGGTGGGGGGGGAAGTATAAATGTCAGAGATTTTAAGAGAATACACAACTGTGAGTACCCTATTGAACAAAATGGCCCTATCATCCCATTCCCCTTAGCTTGACTAAAATGATAGACCTCTTCCTAACTCATGACTCCTTACATACCTTTATTTTTTGAGTCTTTCTTTTAGAAAACATAAATTTTCTGTCCATTTGAGATGTAAATCTTAAACAAAATAAAACAAAGTAAAAAAAAACTCCTGACAGCCTTACAATCTAGAATATCTTTCTTTAGGGACCTGGGAGCCATCTGTTGGAAGCATAAGTAAACATCAAAGGAAGACAGTATCCCTATCTCCCAGTTTTTGTGGGACAGTAGGAGCCTAACTTCAGTGGGGCCAAGATGTAAAACTATCTCTACTTATAAAGATATGAGAAGTTTATTTTCTCTTTGGATAAAGCCAATTTGCAAACATACATGGCTTATAACTTTCCCAACATCCTCCAGTACTTTAGGGCTTAAGAGCCTTTCTGATATTTGTTTCAGTGGTATTTAGATTTTGTTCTGGCCTCTTTTGTCACTATAATCAGAGCTTTGAATATAGTTTTCCTTGCATGGTGCAATTTTTGATTTGACATGGTCTGTATGATAACTTAAGTCATGAGTAGTTATGCCTAAGGGCAGATCAAAGAGTGAAGAGGAGAGGATCTAGGAGAAACCTATAAGTAACAAGAGCTACAAACAAAAGGGGAGAGGAGGAAAAACAAACAAATGAATAAATAAAGAGGATATCAGAGAAGTGAAGAAATGATTCCTTTTATAGTTTTTTAATAGACTACTTTGGGAAAGGCTGCCTTAGATATCATTAAGATTTAACCTTCAGTTAATATAAGTCAGTAGGTGGTTGCACACAAACAGGATTATTTTGCTTTCTTGTGAAATTAATTTTACTGAATTATAATGGAGTATGATGCCCCAGTCTATATTGGAAGACATTATTTAAAAAGATGTGTATGATACATTTTGTGAGTTTATTGTAAAGATGCTGAGGAAAGAGTTCATTACTGTATCCCAGAGGACCTTCATTACATGACTATCTGAGAACCCGAAAAAATTCCCTCTAGTCCCTCCACTAGCAATAACTGAATACCTTTGCTGCTCTCTTCAGTGACATTTATGGCAGGTTTACAGCAAGTGTAGACAATTTCACAGCATAGATAAGAGAAAATAAAATCACATTATGACCTTATTTTCCTACCCATTCTTTCTTTCCCTGTGCCTCAATTTCCCTCACGTCCACAAACTGATTTTATTGTTTTGTTGAATGCACATCTGTAAACAACCTCATCCTTTCTTTGGAAACAAAGTAAGATTTACATTAGTAAAAACAAATTTCCCGAACTCATATTCAATAGGCCATTCTGCTACTTTCTAGCTGTTGGATACTGAGCCTCAGTATCCTTATCTGAAAAGAGGATAATAATCTCTCTCTCAGAGTTAGTGTGAGGATTGAATGAATGAACAAATCTAAAGTATTTAGCACACTAGAGTTCAGTTAGTCTGAACTACTCATTATAGATGGACAGTAGGAGGCTATGAAAAAAGAAATACTGAAGCTACCAAGGGGAAAATGATGGAGCCATAATTCAGTACAGGTCTGTTAGACTCTGAAGCTCTGCTCTCAGTCACAATGTGGTTAATCTTTATACTGGAAAAGGATCTCAATCTGAGTTTAAAAAAGAATTGCTCATGTAGCTTTCTAGCTGTACAGATGCTGAATTAAGCCACCCCCTATGCCAATATAACAAGAATTCTTGAGTGTGGAACCAGCATATGTATACTTAATCCACGTGCCACCGCCCCCACTCCCTGGGGCTAGGAACCATCACTCATCCTGCAGAAAAGAAATCTTGCTCTTCAATACTTCTATGAAGAGTCCCATTGGTTCTGCTAATAGTTTAGGCTTTCAGATGCCCAGATATAATTGTTTTTTAAACCATGTACATCAGGGTACCTGGGTGGCTCAGTGGTTAAGTCTCTGCCTTTGGCTCAGGTCATGATCTCAGGGTCCTGGGATGGAGTCCCACAATGGGCTCTCTGCTCATGGAGAAGCCTGCTTCCCCCTTTTTCTCTGCCTGCCTCTCTGCCTATTTGTGATCTCTCTCTCCACCAAATAAATAAATAAAATCTTAAAAAAAAAGACATGTACATCATAAAGAAGTTAGAAGTAAATAAAACTGTGAGCAGATATCCAGAATAGGTGCTTTTGCTGGGAGTAATGTTGAGTACCTCGATAGGCAACTAATTCAGGAACAATAAGCAGTGGATCCCTAGGATGCAAGAACTAAGGCTGATTAATCTACCCCTATATATCAAAGTCTATTTTACCACAGAAAGTTGGGGGGAAAAAAAACCCAAACTATATAATATTGTAGAATAAATTTATCCATATTTTGAACACAAAATACTGAAATCCATTAAAAGTGTAAGCCAAAGAATTGAGATGATTACTTTTGGAGCCTAGTTTGCCATATTTCAAGAAAGAAATAATCATTAGCAGAAATGATAGAGAATTTGTCTTTTCTATAAGATTGTACCTGTGATTTTACCTAAGATCTAAGGATTTGTTAAATCCATAGCTTTGGGTATGGTGTATTGCAAATCTGACAAACCAACACCCACTCATCAAAGGTCACATACCTGTTGCTTGGAAACAAGTTACTGTGCAGGCTTCCTGGATCTCCCTGACTACACTGTTACTAGACTACCTAAAATTTAGCTGATTTACCCACGAGAAGCTATTAGCCCATGAAAAGATTCCTGAGTAAAATAAAAATTTTAGAAAAGGAGATTAGACCTTGAAAGATGAAGAGCAGCAACAGATTCAGTGGGAAAAATACAAAATACATAATATAAGGGGAGAAGAGCTAAAGTCTGAAGCTTATTATTTTGTTTTGGAGATAGAGGACAAACAAAAAACAAACAAACAACACAGCCCAAGCTGTACTTGAGTTATGAACTTTCTTCAGGCAAGGGGATGAACAGAATCAAAGGATTAAATGAACTCCTAATCTTTCTTAGGTAATACCAATAGGTGGGGACCCAGGTTGCTCCAAAAAGGACCATGGCAGATTAACAGAAATAACTATCAGAGATGTTCAGATATTCAAATGCCTATTTGACCAAAGCGATCTGAGTAATTTTGTCTTATCAACCTGGATGATATGGCATGGGCACTAAAGGAACCTGTATATTAAGAATAAAGACTGAACATAATAAAATAAGTATTTTTTAAATGGGGATAAAAAGGAATAAAGAGAAATCCAAATAAAACTTAGAGCCATATGTAAAAAACAAATTTAGAGCCATATGTAAAAAACAAGAATAAATACAGCCAGACAACTGCCTCTAAATTCTACATTGTGGCTCTATGATAGAATCTCTTAATGGAACACACATACACAGCATTCAGGATTTCTCAAGCAGCTAGTCATGAAAGTTTTACGGAGGATCCTTCCAATCCCTAATTTCTTCCCTTCTATCTCTGTCTCTTGCTTTGTAACATGTTGTTGCCATGGGTAGGTAAAAAACACTGGAGTCTGTGGATTTAAAATGTTCAATTTCTGATATAGGGACTGATAGTGTAAAATGAGAGAAAATATCAAACATCTCTTACTAAATCAACCATAGCATCTATAAAAAGAATATTTTTTGCTTGATTTTTTTTTTTACAAGAGAACAAATCTACACCCTCCTTTATTCACTTTTCATTAAATTTAAACAAGGGGTACAGCATCACACGGATTCTGTGGCCAATGACCTTAGCAGGAAGGTTGCTTTGCATTTTGGCACAAACCATGCCACTGTTTCCATAAGCATGAGTTACTTTTCCCCAGATTCCTCTGGTTTTGTTTGGTTTGCTACCAGGAGTTACTGTGTTGTTCTTTGCTTTGTACACATAAGCACATGTCTTGCCTTCATAGAATTCCATTTCATCTCAAGCATATACACCTTCAATTTTAAGAAAAGCTGTGTGTTCTCTCTGGTTCCGGAGACCCTGCTTATAGCCAGTAAAAATGGCCTCGGACCACAGCTTTCCAGATATTATTTGGTGCTTTGGAGTCCTGTTCCCAGCAGGCTTGCACCCAAAGTTCAGCTACAAGAGTTCGTCACCTCTATTTTTTGCTTGATTCTTAAAAGTTACTGAAAGTCATCTTTGACTCAGGTAGCCTTGGCGGAGTAGCCAGAGAAATATTCGGGGAAGTATTCTAAATGTTTACAGAATAGATTATTTTGCTACATTCATTCCTTCAATCCTTTTTTTAAATAAGTTCTTTTTACATGCCCAAATGAGAAAGACAAACTTTCCTTTATTGTTTCACTTAAAGAATTATGTAAAACTATACTACACAAGTGAAAATGAGTAAATTAAAACTAAAGTAGCAAAAAAAAAAGAAAAAAGATAAAAGAAAAGAATATGTGATACAAGGTAATACCTTCAGTGAGGCAAGTGAAGCCAGTAACCGCCTAGAGGCTGGGTGCAGTTCGAGTACCAAGCCCAAGGGCTTGTTTTCACTGCACTGCAGTGTTTTTATCAACCTACAAATTACAAGAAATTCGGCAGAAAGAAGCTACTCAATTTTCTAGCCCTGTTGGTCAGTTCAAGTGTACAACATCTATAAATTATTCCGAACCTACCCTTTCTCTCATTTACTCTAATCCTGAACTATGAATACAAATATTTATTCTCTATTGATCTCTAATTCCTAGTTTAGGCTCTTAACAAAATAGCCACAAAGTAGAAAATGGGAAAGGAGAACAGTAACAGGTTTTTCACAGCATCTATGATCCCAGCTATTTTACAATGTACATAGAGCTTTGTAGATGATTTTATCAGCATGCTTGTTACATGGTAGATGCTTGTTACATGTTAGATGAAGCTAAAATCTGACATACTATCCGACATTTTAATCAGAGTGTAGCTTATTATGATGATTATTTAAGAGCAGATTTACAGATTTACAGTGCAGGAATGACTATATGAATGTAATGAAATAAGAGCATACTTAGCGAACATGCCAGTACTTCCATATTCAACTTAAGTTATTTCTCTTTAGTCAGTCACCTAGAGAAACTGTGTATTTCTAATAAAGTTGTTGCCACTGCTTAAAACATTTTTGGTAACATCTTTAAACCTAACTTGGAGATCATTTATTAAAATTATCATTACTTATCATAAACAGAATTCTTATTCTAGAAAAGATTTGATTCTTAACTCCATTTAGTTTTAATGCAAAGTCAGTTTATAAATAACAGTGGCCAGTAAATTAATTACTACATATACTATATACATATCACATAAACTATTATATACAATTTTTAAGTATCACAAAATGGTAGGTATGGAGCTAAACTTAACTCCAAAAATGTGTTCTGTTTTAATAACAGTTCAAAATGAGGAAGCTTCGTACAAGAAATCTGGAGTCTTGGCTTCTCTTGGGAATAAAACAATGACTTAGTAGCACTAGGCAAGTGTTTCCTCAAAGTAACTATTATGGGAGTCAAACAGAGGTTGATCCCTTTAGAAGAGGAAATGTATTTTCACTTTAAGTCCCTGCTTACACAACATATAAAAATACAGTGACATGAGGGGAACCTGACTCACTGTGCTGAAGCCAGTTAGCATACTTGGTAAAACTAAGTTGGCATTTTGGGTGGCCAAATACTTCAACTTACCTCATTGCTAGAAGATTACCTATCCTTGCCTTGTTGAACTCTGGAGTAGCCTTAGGGTTTGTTTGGACCAATAAAATATAGATGAAAATGAAATATATCACTTTAGGGCAGAAGCTTATGAACTAGCATGCAGTTCACACGTCTGGATATTTAGCTACGAGGCAATATTCCAAGCAGAGGTTTCTCCATTAGCCTTGACCCTGAAGAAAAGACAACGAAGAGCAAAATCATAGTCTATAACAAATGGGCAGCATGAGTGAGAAATAAATCTTTGCTGTAACCCACTTTGATTTGGGGACCATCTGTTACTACTATACGACTGAGCCTATCCTGACAGACACCACATATTTACATTGCCTTCCTGGCCTCTATAAGCAACTAAACTCGTCACCCATGCTTTTCCTGTAAGTTCCCCTCTAATTTTAGAATGTGAAAAACTGAAGCTCAATGGGGCTAAATAATTTGGTCAGAGCTACTAAGTCAATATCTGTATTCAGGTCTGTCTGACTCCAAAGTCTACACATTTACTTTAATTCCTTACTCTCCTGCACCTTAATATATGACTAGAAGGTTATTCCGTTAGTTCTTTCACAATACTGTAAATAAAATGGCTTTGAAATTCAGTTTTCTAAAATATCTAATCAAAGTAGATATCTTAAGTTGCTAAATACAATAACCTTTTCTTGAAAGATTTTTCTAGAAACCATATAAAATACTTTTGTTAATATATAATTCTATACTTTTTGGATTTATTTTATAAACACATTCTGTCTGCACCACTTTAAAAGTAATTTTTAAATCATATTTATTTTTTGCATACAATATTTTAAAAAACCAAATGCAAAGTAATAAACTTGGCTTGTTTTTCCCACAAAAACAGGGAACACATCTCTGTAAAGAAATTTTAAATTATTTTTACACACCAGTTTGTTGCTGGAATTATAGTTTCAGCAAAAAAGGAAAAAAAAAAACAAAACAACTAATGGGCAACACTTCCAAAAAAAAAAAAAAAGATAGAAAACCAAAACAAAACAACATTAACTGATTAATATTTAAAACTGTTTATAATATGGTAAGCAAGAAATAGTAACTGATCAGAAAACACCCTGCTCTAATTTTCACACAGATTTCTATTATAGTGCAGTTCACTCCCAACAACTCTGAGCCCATTAAGAGCACTTCTATACATACAAACATAACAAAATGATACAGTATTTATTGCAACAACAAATTAAAGTTTTTCATAATATACGTAACTTAAATACCCTCCCGCCCCCAATGATAAAGTGGCTTCTTATTCCTTAAAGATAGAAATTCTGCTCTTCATTGTAGAAAGATGAAGTCCTCTCATCAAAAGGCACGTTCTTATCTGTAAGAAACAAAACAAAACAAAACAAAATTTTAAATACTCATTCTGGAACAAATTTAAACACATTAAAAAATATTCCCAAAGGTTTGAGATGGCAGGAAAGTAATGAAAGTATTAAAGGGAATTATAATGAATGATACTGATAAAACACATGATTATTTTGCCTATATTAATTATACCAGATTCTATCTTTTGAAATATGATCCTAACACTTCCAAAGAAATTTTATATATAATTAGTGTAGGTAATTAAAAACTCTCTCAGACATTCTAAAGTGATACCCTCATATAATATTCTCAATTGACTTAAGTAAACAATAGTTATTTGTTTCTATAGTTTCTGTAAATACAATTCTTTTTTTTTTTTTAAAGATTTTATTTATTTGACAGAGAGAAACACAGCCAGAGAGGGAACACAAGCAGGGGGAGTGAGAGAGGGAGAAGCAGGCTTCCCGCCAAGCAGGGAGCCTGATGTGGGAATGGATCCCACCCGGGATCATGACCTGAGCTGAAGGCAGTAGCTTAACCAACTGAGCCAGCCCCTGTAAATACAATTCTTAACTGATCCTATTTCTAAACCCTCAGAAATGAGGATTTAACTGAAGCTGCGGGCCTAGAAGCACATTCTAAAACCAAAAACAAAAAAAAATGTATTTCTTTTTTTAATTTATTTCTTTGAGAGAGCAAGCACATGTCCACATGCACGAACACAGCAGTGGGAGAGCAAAGGGGAGGGAGCGAGAATCCTAAGCTGACTGCACTGACAGCAGAGCCCAACCAGGAGCTCTATCTCACAACCCAGAGATCACAATCTCAACTGAAATCAAGAGTCTCACAGTTAACTAAGGCACCCAGGTGTCCCTCAAAAAATGTTTTTAATATTTATAATATATTTCAAAATGTATCCATATGGAGGTTTTCCATAGGTTTGCCTATTTTCTTACTTTATTCATTAGTTTAAGGTAATATGAGGTTATATTATTATCACATATATCTTTATACACCTTAATTCTAATTATACATCAGGCTATACTGTTAAACTAAACTACAGCTTCCAAGAAACTTCTGCTAGTAAGAACCATTACAAAAGTATTTAGAGTAAAATAATAGCCAAAGGTGTGCAGATCTTACTAACTTAATAATTTTTTCTTTATAATCACCATTAACATCTAGAACTTCATTGGAGATATCAATGACTAATACTCTCTTCTAATTTATTGTTTTATCTGAATCTTTTTTTTAGGATTTTATTTATTTATTTGACAGAGAGAGAAATCACAAGTAGGCAGAGAGACAGCAGAGAGAGAGGAGGAAGCAGGCTTCCTGCTGAGCGGAGAGCCTGATGCAAGCCTCGATCCCAGGACCCTGAGATCATGACCTGAACTGAAGGCAGAGGCTTAACCCACTGAGCCACCCACCCAGGCACCCTTATCTGAATCTTTAGTAAACAATCTAAAGCTAATGAAATTATTATATATCTTAATTGGAGGATAACTAAGTTTTTTAACAAAAATATTGAAGATTATTAAAAAACTGTGTAACCTAGTCCTCATTTTATACAACTCTTGTCTTTCACATGACTGAAACTCTTGATTGTTTCAATAATGAATTTGTGGACTATGAAAAAAATCAGATGAATAAAACTTGCAGTTCCATTTAGCAGAGTAAGAACATAAAATGACAGCTACCTAATTCCCAACTGTAGAATTAAACAGACTTTTGAATTAAAACCATTTTGAGAACTTGGGCAACCTTTAACAATGTTTATAAAATGTTTTGGAATCAAGAAGTACCTACTACATGAAGAATCTCTTAATGTACAGTTTCAGGAATGCAATTTAAGATTCATAATCAACCCCAAAACAGGTGAACATGCATACCTATTATTTTACATATACTCAACATTTTACTGAACCTCTTTTAATTTTCCAGACTCTACAACCTGCTTTCCTACTTGCATTACTTGAGTGGGATTTCCTCAGAATTCCATCCTAGATGTTTCATCCTGCCTAGCACTTAAAATGTGCTATGCAGAACCACCATTCTCTAATTTCTCTGGCATGACTAAGCTACAGACCACCAATATTAAAGATGCTCTTTCTCTATATGCCCAGTAGGAAATATTTTTAACCTATCAAGAATCAAACCCATTACCTTCTAGCCTTAAACCTGATCTTCTTCTGAACCCTCTTAACTCAAACAATAGTAATGCAACCTACCTACTTAGGTCGTCTCTGCATTCTATTGTATAATACTCTTTTGTCAGAGTTTTTCACTTCCCTCCCCTCCTAAACTAGGTTTTGCTTCTGCTTTGATACCTCTCAAGTAAACAACTGAAACACTTCAAAATATTAGATCGTAGTTTCTTCCCAAATCTAATCTTTTCATAAGGTCACCAGGATCCTTTCCTACAACAAATATCTTATGGTATCACTCTACTCCAAAGCAGCTGATGATTTATGACCATTTTCACAAATAGTAAAATTCAAATCCTTAATATACATATTTTTGACATGGCCTTCTAGATCTGATCCCAAATCTGACTGATTTTCCATGACTCTAGGACATACTTGTGTTCTAAAGAGACTCACAATATACCACAAGCACAGACTCTCATACAGGGAATCCCTTGGCACATGCTTTCACTTGAAATCCAACTTTCCTTTTTTCATAAGGCTTTTATTTGAATAACTTACTAGTTTTAAAAATAACTATAACTCAAATATAACGTCTTCAGTGAACTCTTATTTTCTACCCCAAACTCAGTTTCTCAGAGTTCCCACAGCAATTTGAAAAATGTGAAGCCTTAGCAGGACATGAGGAAAATAACCAAGGGTTGCCACTACCTAGACAGGCAAAACTGTACAAGGCAGACTGGAGACTCAAAGAAGCTTGGAGACAAAACCAGTAGTACATGGTATAATCCATATGGACTTGTTAACAAAAGGCTCTTTTGGCAGAATAGACAGGACCAGAGGTTCAAGCCCCCAAACCAAGCAATACTGTAAGCCTACCTCCTTGTATGGATAGACTATACTTTATAGTTTCTAAAAACACATTTTTCATATTTTAACATCTCTGACCTTGAGATGCATCTTCCAATTGATGGCAGGCTTCTTAGAATTGCCATTTGACAGGTGGTAGATACTACATAGTTGTCACTGCCAATATGTGTACAGTTGATCAAGCTCTTGGTACTGTTGTCACTTCAACAGAATTACAGGAGTTTTGTTGGCAATACAAGGAGTGAGTTTAATATTTGGGATGCCTTTAACAGATAATATCATGAATCATCGTCAAAGCAAAAGTTATTGTATATGTACAAAGAAATGAGAGTAGTAGGCTATAGTTTATTACCAGTGATGCAAATGTTTACTACTGGAACAATGGCGTGAATTCCACATTTTTCCAAGAAACAATCAGGTCTTTAAAAACAAGAAGAGGTTCCGATGTCCTAGGTAGATGAAACTCTAATATTGAGAGGCTATTACAAACCAAGAAATGCATGTGTGAAGGCAGAAGCAACTGCCAAATTCTTTTTTTTTTTTTAATATTTTATTTATTTATTTCAGAGAGAGAGAGAGAGAGATCACAAGGAGGCAGAGAATCAGGCAGAGAGAGAGAGGAGGAAGCAGACTTCGATCCCAGGACCCTGGGATAATGACCTGAGCCAAAGGCAGAGTCTTTAACCCACTGAGCCACCCGGCGCCCTCAACTGCCAAATTCTTTAGAAGCAATGAAGAATGTGAAAGTACTGAGAAGCTAATATGCACAATGCTTGCATGACATGAAAATATCATATTATTTCATAATTAAATTGACTATTTTTTCTTTCTTGGTGTAGCAGCTTAAAATTCATAATATCTTAGATTAAATGGTACCTATATCACCTTAGAGTGAAGGGAGTGGTGGAAAGGTATAGAGAATCTTTAATTGATACTGCTTAAAGTTTGAATTGATAACTTTTAAGTTGGAAATAACTACTGAAATTAACAAGTTCAATTTTTTCACCATTTAGAATTTAAGATCTAAAAAACTCTAAGATCACATCCTTGCTCAACCACATTCTATGGTAGTGACATATAGAACAAACACAGACAAATCTATTTCAAATATAGTCTCATGTGAAGACAGGCATAGGTAACCACAATACTTACTGCCTTGATTTATTTAAAATAGAGTGTGCAACGTACTGAGCTGTGTGTGCTATTAAGTTTTATACTTAAGTACTTTTTTTTAATGACATTCATTTAATCATGAAACATATACTAGTATCATTATCTGCCAGGAAAACTGCCTGATACTAGGGAAGATGATGATGACAAAAAAGAAAAAAGGAGAAAAACAATAACCATAATTCCCTGCTCGTATTATACAGCCACACATATGGCATGGAAATCACTTAGAGAACAAAAAACGTTGGCCTAGAAAGGAAGTCTGAATTCTAGTACTGCTGATCAATGATTTACTGGGTATAAGTCCTTCTTTGTAAGGATGGGATAAAACAGTTTTTAAGAGATCAAGCATGCCTTTTTATAGGAGCCTTCGGGATGAAAACAAAAACCATTACAGAGACCAAGAGCTAAAAAGTACTTAGAGATGCAGTCCAAACACACTATTTGTCAGGTGACTTGGTAAGGAAGAACCAAGATTCAAGAGACTGAAGTAAGGACATTCAGTTATCAATGCCAGAAGCTCAAGAAGCACTTAAGTCCACACAATCATATTTGCTGCTCCTTATTTTACCATAACACTTCTCACTCATGAGGATTTAGTCACTGAAGTCTAAAGATTAGATCAGATGTCAAATGTTCTGTTCCACCACTTACAGAATTCCCACTGTATTAAAACAAAACAAAACAAAACAAAACAAAAAAACTCATCTATTTTTATGTTAAATTCCTATTCTTACAGCTCTGCACAACTGCGACTCATGAATAATTCCTTAGAGCTCATATCTTTATTCAGTGACCTCCAAACCCAAAATATTTCTTTTATCAGCTGCCAAATTCAAGCTTCAGAAAACATTCTGAATAACTAAGGTGACATATTATAAACTGTATAGTCAACATTTAATATCTTTTTGTTTCCTAATAAAAATATTGGTTTTTTTGTTTGCTTGTTTTTGTTTTTGCTAGCAAGGTGGGTAAGAGTCTTGGGAAAAAGAGGATCGTTTTGAAAAATTTTGATTACCTGATGAAAAGACTGATCTAAGGGGGGGGTTCTTGCCTCCCAGACTCTTGTTGCCTAAAACACAGATGCAATGACTGAAATTACAGCAGCTATATAAGCAAGATAAGACAAGCATGAGGAAAGGTTGAAGAAAACTGCACAACTGTAGGCCCTATGATCAAATAGGCATTGAATCGCTACCAGCAGCCAACTACTACAGATTTCTTATGACATGAGAAAAACTCCTGAATTCAGAAAAAAAAAAATCTGTAATTCTATGTTCTTTATTAAAATACACAAAAGTAAAAACATAGTAAAAAAAAAAATAGTCCATCTTAGAGAAGCAGAGAGTACATTAGTGGTTGCTGAGGTATGAAAGGAGAGTGAAATGGGGAGTTGCTATTCAATGGGTGTAAAGTTACGAGTTATGCAAGATGAGTAAGTTTGAGAGATTTGTCTGACAGCATTGCACCTATGGTTAATAAGTTAATAATACTGTACTGTGCACTTAAAAATTTAAGAAGGTAGATCTTATGTTAAGTATTCTTAATACATACACACACAAAATCACATGCTTTTCTGTGAAGTAAAGTGAATGCACAGTCATTAATACATTTTATGGAAATCTCAGCTTGAATACTTCTCAAACCTCAAGAATGTTCTGTCCCTTCATATTATACAATGATAAAATGATTAACAGGAAAAGACACTATTTTAAAGGATAACTTAAAAGCTAACTCAGAAATCTTAAACTATAAAAACAGCTACAGGGCACCTGGGTGGCTCAGTGGGTTAAAGCCTCTACCTTCAGCTCAGGTCATGATCTCAGGGTCCTGGGATCAAGGCCCGCATTGGGCTCTCTGCTCAGTGGGGAGCCTGTTTCCTCCACTCTCTGCCTGCCTCTCTGCCTACTTGTGATCTCTCTCTCAAATAAATAAATAAATCTTAAAAAAAAAAAAAACAGCTACAAATGCACATCAGGTTCAAGAACAAAGCAAAATACAACTGTCTTAGTGTAGTCAAGAGTATTATTATTCTTTATTCACTTAAATAAATTTGCAAATATTAGATTCCTGGAGTTATGAGGGTTTTTTGTTTTATTTTTTTCTCTCTCAGGTTCTTTTAAAGATACAGTATCTAAGGATTTTAAATAATACTATCTGAGAACACTGGGGAAGGTTAATGACTTAATTGTGTTTATAACTTTTCTGTCCATAAACTTGAAATCTTTGTCCCTGTGTTGCCTTTGTATTGTATGGGTAGTTATGCTGTACCTCCCATATCCATCTATCTCACCTTAGAGAGACTGCAATTCAAACAATCACAGAACATAAATCCTGAACCAAAACAGTAAACATTTCATTAAATGGATCATCTGCTATATAAACAGAAACTTGCGGGGGCACCTGAGTTGCTCAGATCATGATCCTGGGTCCTGGGATCAAGGCTTGCATCAGGCTCTCTGCTCAGTGGGGAGCCTGCTTCTCCCTTTCCCTCTTCCCCAGCTTGTGCTTTCTCTCTCTCTCAAATAAATAAAATCTTTAAAAAATGATAAATAGAAAAAAAAAAAACCATATGATTGAACAGTTGTATAAGCTTTCGTTTAACAAAATTAATTTAAACCAGATCAGTCAAATACTTTCACTCCAGGTCTACTCTGTCCAACACAATAGCCACTAGCCACTACTGGCAATTTATAGTAAAATTCAATAAAATTATAACTTCCAATTCCTCAGTCACATTAGTCACATTTCAAATGCTCAAGAGCCACAAGTGGCCAGTAGCTATCAAATTAGATAGGACAACTCTAGATTGTGTAATTAGGTGAGAAAATAGCATTAGCAAATAAAATTTGATGTTACACAGCTTTTGTTAAAATAACATACAAATGATTCATGTTCTTAATTAAACAGCACATTGTGATGTCTAATTATAAATGGAGCAAAGCAACTTTTCTTCTAAGGCTGAATGTTCACAGAAACATAAAACATACCAAAAAGAGACTATGAGGGTTCTCTTTTATTACCTTTTATTACTTATTACTTTTATCATTCCAGTAATAACAAATTACAGGATAATACCCTTTAAAGATGATGTGCCTGTGTGGCTTAGTCTTTAAGTGTCTGCCTTTGGCTCAGGTCATGATCCCGGAGTCCTGGGATCGAGCCCCACATCGGACTCCCTGCTAGGCAGGAACCCTGCTTCTCCCTCTCTCATTCACCCTGCTTGTGTTCCCTCTCTAGCTGTGTTTCTCTGTCAAATAAATAAATAAAATCTTAAAAAAAATACTAAAGCAGAAAAAGTACAGATGATCCTACTAGTAACATACCACTAGACATCCTAAAATATCAAGTTTTATCTACCATAAACATCAGTAATCGACACACTTTTATAATCTATTTACTTTGAATAACCTTAGTGTTTATTCTGATAATATGTTAAGTTTCACACTGAAAGTAGTATTTTAGAAATTAGAACTATTTGAACTCTTTGAATAAGATCTTCTTAATGAGTGTTTCTGGTTAAATACTTATAGCACATCTGCTTTCCTAATTCTGATATACTCATGTTAACAGCCAGAAAATATTTTGTGGTCAAGTAACACTGAGCACAAATGTAATGAAGACATATAGTAATAAAGTTAATGAAACAGAACAAAAGTAACTAAAAAGCAAATTCAGAGTTTTAAAAAGTATATACTTGACAAAATTATTAAAACAGCCTTGAAGTGATGATATAATAAGGGCCACCTTGTTTTTTTTTTAAGATTTTATTTATTTTATTTTTTTTGGACAGAGATAGAGGATGAGCACAAGCAAGGGGAGCTGGATAGGGAGAGGGAGAAGCAAGCTTCCTGCCAAGCAGGGAGCCTGATGTGGGGCTGGATCCCAGGACCCTGGGATCATGACCTGAGCCGAAGGCAGATGCTTAACTGACTGAGCCACCCAGATGCCCCATAAGTGTCAGCTTTTTAGAAGCTGCTACCAAGACTGTTAAAATGTCTTGTAGAGAGGGGCGCCTGGGTGGCTCAGTTGGTTAAGCAACTGCCTTCAGCTCAGGTCATGATCCTGGAGACCAGGGATTGAGTCCCACATCGGGCTCCCTGCTCCGCGGGAAGCCTGCTTCTCCCTCTCTCACTCCCCCTGCTTATGTTCCCTCTCTGGCTGTGTTTCTCTCTGTCAAATAAATAAAATCTTAAAAAAAAAAAAAAAGATTTAAAAAAATAAAAAAAATGTCTTGTAGTGTACACTTTCAAAAAATACTAATAATTCTACTCTTTAGTAGAAATCAAACAGAATTGCATTAGAGTATTGTTCTCATTTGTTGTTTTCTGTCATAAAGCACTGATTTAAACTGTTTTAGGGACTGGTTCTGAGTATTTGTTTCCAATATTTTTCCTTGAGAAAATGAAGGTAATTTTAAGTCAGCATATGTTGTGTAATTCCTCATCAGTTTTTCTATCCAAGAGGGCTGAAACACCCAACAAAACAGTTAAGGAATTGACATTTGATTTTTTAGTTTTATAAAATCTTTGTGCAAAATATTTCAGTAATCAAACATAAGAAATTACCCCAATATACAAAATTAGTATGTCAATAGCAAATTTCAGAAAAATTATACTAACCAAGTTGTTCAAGATATTTTGTTTGCATTCCTACATTTTCCCAGTTTGATTTTTTCCTTTTTTTTTTTCTTTTTTTGGACAGAGAGAAACACAGATAGAGAGGGAACACAAGCAGGAGGAGTGAGAGAGGGAGAAGCAGGCTTTCAGCTGAGCAGGGAGTCCCCATGTGGGGCTCAATCCCAGGACCCGAGCTGACCGGAGCTGAAGGCAGACACTTAATGACTGAGTTCCCCAGGAGTCTCCTAATTTGACTGTATTAACCTCAATGCTTAAAGTGCTAGATATAGTGGCAATGGTGGTTAACTCCTCAGTATCTATTTCAAACACAAATGATAATTCTGAGCTAATCACAGTACTTCCATTTTTCTTCCCAGGGTTTAATTTAGAAATAGGCCACATGACCGATGCTATGGAAAGCAAAGACAAACAAACAAACAAACAAATAGCTCTGGTGGGGCACCTGGGTGGCTCAGTCATTAAGCGTCTGCCTTCTGCTCAGGTCATGATCTGGGAGCCCTGTGATCAATCAAGCCCTGCTCCCTGCCCAGTAGGAACACTGCTTCTCCCTTTCCCTCTTTCACTCCCTGTACCTGTGTTCCCTCTCTCACTGTTTCTCTCTGTCAAATAAATAAATAAAATCTTAAAAAAAAAAAAAAAAGGTCTTCTAATTTAAAAAAAAAAAAGCTCTAGTAAGAGTTTCTGGGGAAATTTTTCTCATTCCTAAGGAAGGTAGAGAAGAGAGAAAATCCCTAACTTCCACTGAAAGTTACCATTTTGGGTGTGATTATAGGAATTGCCGGCACCATCCTATTATCAACCTAAAAATAAAGCCAACACATAGTGTGCAGAACCAGGGAGATCACAAAGAAAAGGAGCCAAAGACTTGACATACTATGTTTGGAGTCAGCTCTGTCTGTGGCATACTATTACAATAATACATTTCCTTGAAATTTAGACTAAACCATATATTGGTAGTTTCATATGGTTCCATCTAATACAAAGACACAGTGAAAATAATTACCCCAAATCCTAACTACCAACAACAGTCATTAAAATTCTTATTTATTAAAAACCACAATAAAAACACTCCTCTCAGAAAGAGCTGACTACAAAAGGATAGTTTTATGCTGCGATAAAATTATAAGCAAGGAAATTCATTTGCCTCTCTGGAAATAACTTGCTTCCTGTTATTCTGTGGATAGAATCTGGAAAATAAAGAGGAACTAATTTTAGAAGGCACTTAAACAATGAAGGCCGCATCAGTAAGAGCTAATTCCACAAGAATAACCAGCATTATACTGTAAAGTAATGATTCTGCATTGCAGTTGGCAAGGTAGGTAAATCATAATATTTATATTTCTCATTTTTAGAGTCCTCATTTGCAAAATAAAGAGTAACAGCAAGAGCTGATATAGAAGACAGAATGAAGAGAATTTATAATTATTCTCTTTATAAAGGTATAAATCAAATGAATATTTTAAAAATGGAATTAAAGCAGGAAGGCTTAAATTACTTCAATTCTCTGAGCCTCAGATTTATTATCTTTAAAATAAGACCAAAAGGAACTTTATAAGACTGTCTTAATGATTCCATAATATGTGTACAGAGCCTAGTACAGTGTCTGTATATCCTGCACTCAAGTAGATACTTACTAACGAGTGACTATTATAATTGCTCCTAGTGTAGTTCTGTTACCCCACTGTGTCCATTCTCTCCCCTGAGCTCAGTGATAAGACCTCTACTCTTTTATCCCTCTAGAGATGTCTTTGCCAATATCATCCTCCATTCTCTTGGTTTCTTCTATCATTTATATGGTAAGATCGCTGGGAAGTCTTTGGTGGAAGTCCTCCTTCAGGGCCTAAAAATATCCCTTTATTAATGGGAGAAACAAATGGCATTAACCCTGATACTGTTACTTAAGTCAGTCACAGTAAGATCTACTTATATGTATCTTTCCCACAGGATAAATTTGAAATGTTGACTAAAGTGATGGTATAATGTATGTTTAATCTCTAATACTAACATTAGAAATTCAGAGTCTTGCCCAAGAATCGGCTTCAAATGAAGTGGCATTTCAACAAGGATGTCTTTGTTCTCTCTTTCTGGACTATGGATATCTACTAGATTGTTAACTAAAATGAGGATGGGCATTTTCTCTAATTTTACCACCATATCCCCACAGCTTAGTAAAGTATTTGGGGACAAATGACAGGCAGTTTACCATTGCTTTTAATGAAAAAAATGAATCCATGGAATTTGCTACGTCCACTGAGATGTCTCATAGTCATCTCTCATTTTCATGGTTAAAACTGATGTCATACTTTTTGACCGATAATCGCAGTTCTAGAAATTTATCCTGAATATGTACATGCAACAATACAAAAGCACATATGCACAAGATTATTCACTGAAGTATAATTTGTAATTGCAAAGTAATTGAAAACTACCTAGATGTCAAAGCATAGGCAATGGATTGAATAAACCATGGTACCTATACATCATGAGATACTATGCAGCTGTTAAAAATGAAAAATATCTCTATAAACTTAAAGCATGACTTACAGGAGATATTACAAAATACAACAAAAAAGTATAAAAGAACATAGATTGTATGCTACCTCTTGTGTAAGAAAGAAAAGTGTTAAGAAATATATATCTCTACCAACTTTTATAAAAAGAACCACAGGGAAGATAGACTACATAAAAAATAAAAGTGATGAGAATGGAGAGGAAAGAATACAAGAGGGAAAGATACTTCTCTGAGTGTATGTGCGTGTATAATCTTCCAAAAATGTGTACAGTTTTTACTTTTGGAAGCATGTTAGTAGTTTTCATATTAAAAATGACAATGAAAATGGGAAGGAGAGGAAAAAAAAATTAAACAGAAAACAAATTCCTTCAATTATATTTCAAGTGATTATGATAAACATACTGAAGAGGGAGGAAGAAACCAGGCCAAATCACCTACATATCTAATAATAAACTCTCAGTCTGAGGCAAGATAGGATTGTGAAGAGAAAACTAACAAATTCTAAGCCTTCTTAGAAGGCTTGTTTATTTTAGTGCCACTGGCAAAGCGATTCTGAAACTGTATTAGTTTTATTACAGAATTGAGTAAATGAGTAAATGCTGATGTTGGGATCCAGAAAATTGTTGGAAGTCACTCTAATGATGGAAAAAAGAGAATGCTACTATCGTAAAGCGAGAAGGCAAGAAGGAACACAGTAGCAATAGACCAGCAAGGTAGAATGGAAAGTATGAAGTAATACTATGTAAAGTATGCATACATATGTGAATATGCATGTATATCGACATGTGTGTATATGTGTGCGCATACACATATATTTCATAGACCTATCTGCTGAAGAGGCCAAGAAGCAAGGACACACCTTAGTAAAAAGAGCTCACTTACGCCCACTCAAAGAAACCAAGGCTCTTTGGAGAAATGGCTAATTCCATCACTAGGGTAGGTATAAAATGAGCCTGAAACATCATTTTAGGCCAGAATGTGAGGAATTGCTTTCAAAAAATGAAAGTAGGTCACAAGGGCACAGAAGCCAACTTGAAGAGGCTCTCACTGGCAAGGAGAACCATGAATTCTGAACCACTGAAAAAGGAGAAAAATCATGACTCCATACTTGTCAATAGATAAATGAATACAGAAAGAATGGGAGAGCTCTTGCTTACATTACAATATCAGTGCTGATTGGTAAATATGAAGGAATTGTTGAAGTTGGAAAATCATTATTTTGCAACTATCACAGTGAAGATTAGATCAGACAAGAATCAAGACTAATGACTGCTAGACTTAAGGGAAAATTTTTATAAAAGCATAATATTTTCATGATTTTAAAATGTCTTATTAGTTGCAGTGGGGGAAAATGGTAACATACTAGAGAAATTGAGCAAAGCCTTAAGCAGGTGAATCAAGATTACTACTGCTAATGAAAAAAAGAAGGGCACTGTGTGTCTCCAGATAGGATACCCCGAGAAAGACATATCATGATCTATACAGTATTTCAAGTAAGAATGCACAACCTGAATCCAATTATAAGGAAATATCAGAACATTAGGCAAATATAAAATGAGGAATATGCATTCTTCTGTATTTATAAGATAGAAAAAGAGTACACAGGAGAACAAATGAAGTAAAATGTCGGTAAATCTAGATTTAAGAATAATAGGATATTCTTTTTCTAAGCTCTGAAAATA
The DNA here is from genome assembly GCA_004023965.1 of Spilogale gracilis. Lineage (NCBI taxonomy): Eukaryota > Metazoa > Chordata > Mammalia > Carnivora > Mephitidae > Spilogale > Spilogale gracilis. Next base: position 70,515 of record PITA01009718.1, read on the forward strand.
TTCCCACACAAAAGACAATTTTTTCTAAAGTAATGCATAAATATGTGATCTTTGAGGAAAAAAATCAACATAGAAGGATACAGAAGGACAAGTCAAAATAAAAATGAATTATCAGCCTCCAAATCTCACCTTTTTGCCACTAGAAGTTAAGCTTCAAAAAGCTAAGATTTTTTTTTCTTTTTTCTTTTTCTTTTGTGGCTGTAGTGTATCCCAAGTGGCCAGATCAGTGCCAGACATTCAACAGGTGCTATGTAAGTAGCTGCTCCATCATTCATTTCTTTGATGAATGCATGCATGCATGGGTATATAAGTAAGCACTGTTTATTTGTTGTTCTTACTTTAACTAAACATATATATATATACTGAAGTTTTTTCTAAGTCTTTTTTTTTAAATATATGGGGTCATACTACCAAAAATCTGAAGATGATGCCACTATCAATTATCATTGGTATCACTACCCTCAAACAGGCTTCTCCATTATTATAACCATTTATCCCTCCTTTACTCTCCAAACAATTCCTAAATTCTGTTCATAATACCTTTCAAAGTCTCTTTAATAATTTACTCCTTTCTATTTATCTTGCTATTGCTCTGGTACTGGCCACCCTATGTACTTGTACCATCTAACTGCTCTTCCTGGTTGCCTCACTCCTTATCTTGTTTTTCTCCCATTTATGCAATCTTCAAAACACAACTATGATTCTGTTTCGCCTGTCTTAAAATTTTCCAGGTGGCTTTTCATAACCTATCTAGCTCTCTAGTAGAAGCAAAATTCATGAAAAGTGGGGCATAAGTAAAGGATAATTACTAGAGAAAGGTCTGTAGTGAGGCAGGCTGCAAAATAAAAGATAACTACAGGTAATTATATTCCCTTTTTTATGCACCTCCTAGGTTCCCTGGTCTGTCTCTCTCCATTCTTCATCTCTTGTAGGCCAACTTCCCCACTAATATAAGAAGTATTATTCCACAACACAAATCTGATTATCTGATTATATACACTCCACATAAAAAACACCAATGGTTCTTCAATAACAGCAGGGTAATACCAAACTCTTTAGCAGATTATAGAAGTCTATATATTTCCCTCAAAAACAAATGACAACAACAACCTCAAACCCCTTGCATATCCCTATGTCCTGCTAGAGCTGACCTCCCAACCTTGCATGTATAAAAATCCAAGATTTCTGTACTCATGGTATTTGTGGTACTTGATTGTGGACTCTAGTTTTCCTTTAGCCAAATAGTCTCCCCTCTATTCCAATATTTCTTTCCCTACTGATTGGAATCTTTATTACCTCCTGTTCCTATTCCATTTGCTTTGAAACTAAGTCTATAAACATGTAATTTTGCTTATACAAATCTCTTAGGAAGGGTCTTAACCCTTAGCAAGAGTAGATTTAAGAATAGATACCACAGCTACACGAGCAGACCATCTATCCCACAATTTTGAGAGAAAGCATGATTTACAAATAGGAGAGCACAGACGAAAATCAAAATACCTTTAGAATGCTAAAAGAAAAACAATTTTACTACTATTTCTCTTTCTCCCTCTCTCTCACACACACACACAGGAGACTTACTACATATTATTTGTCAGTATGCAGCCATTAAAAGGACAAAGCTCTGCAAGAAGATCCATAATACAGATTTCTTTTTGGAATGATATTCTATTATTTATAACTATTTTAGCAAAGCAATATGCATGTGAGCTACTGGTTGGAAAGTACAACAAAAATCATTAAAAAGAACTGAATAAAATCTTTTAGGATAAAAAGTGCTCAATTAAATACTGTATTTTTTCTACTTTATTTTTTCAGTTTACTTATCAAGGACTTGCCTCCCTAATTCATGGAATGAAACTGCCCAACACATACTTACCTTCGAGGATGATTGGCATCAAACAAAGTATTATCATCATCCTCATCTTCTTGTTCTAAAGGTGTCAACTCCATGTTTTCTATGTTAGTGTCCAAAACTCCGTATCTCCTAGTCTTTCGGTTTCTTCTTCTCATCCTATTAAACAGAACATATTAATAAAATAAAAATTATTTGAATATGGCATTGATGATCCTTATTTTATATTTATTTATAAACTACAAAATAAATTATCCCTCTGATGCTGGCATCAGAGGCACTCAATCAGAATGACTACATTTTATAAATGTAAATGATTTACTATCTCATATTATTAATGAAACAAAATCTATCCTACTTGTCTATCCTTTCTTCTTCATCAGCTTATGATATGTACAGATAAATCCTTAAGGTACCATATGTTTATTGAAGTCTTCTATTCCAGCCTTTTCCATTCCCTTCCCATACCTTCTTACCACTGTGCAGGATTAGGTACTTTCTGCCCCACTGAGAAACTATTATGTAAATACATGTTCAATTCTGTACTAAGTAGCTTACAAACCCTACTGCATGTCAGAATCACCCTGCATATATAAAAAAGCTTCATACTTAGTCCTTATCTCCACATAATTAAGTCAGAGTTTCTAAAGAGAAGGAACTAAGCATCAGTATTTTGTTAAAAGTTCTACAAGTTATTCCAATGTGCTGAAAAACATAATCTTTGGTTAGTGGTTCTTGAAGTGTGGTTTCCTGGATCAGCAGAATCACAATCAACTAATAATTTATTAGAAATCCAAATCCTCATGCCCACTCACACCTAGTAAATAACAAACTTTGAACGTGGGGCCTAGAAACCTGTGTTTTAATAAAACTTCTCGTCATCAAGACTTTTAAAAAAATGGCACTAAGTATAAGCTGGTCTTTATATAGTGAGAACTTAAATGTTTAGGTTGTTATATTAACAAGTACATATAAGTGTGCATGTTTGTATGTATGTGTGTGTGCATACATTCACACACACATACCCTATGTAGATCAGAAATCTAAACTTTTCTGCAAAAGATCAAATAGTAAATATTACAGACTTCAAAGATCAAATATGGCTTCTTGCCATATGGTCACCTTAATTTTTTGTTGTTGTTAGTCTGATTTTTCACAACCCTTAAAAAATGTAAAAGAAAAAAAAATTCTTGGTTCATAGATCTTAAGAAAAAAAATAGGTCAGTGAACCAGATCTGGCTGATGGGCCATAGTGTACCAACTTGTGATTTAGACTTCTGAAAGTAATTCACAGAAAAACTACGAACATAAAAATACTGACCCTGGAAGCAAGAATAAAAAAGTCCAGGGGAATTACAGTTCACTATTAGTCCTTTTGAACCACACAACTGAATAACATCTTCAAGTGTTCCTTTGTTTTAAAAAAAGTGAATACACAAGAGTGAGCAAAGCCACTTGGCAGTCTAAGTTAGGATATTCAGAGTTAGAATTTCTCTTCTTCTTTTTTGCCAGGTTTTCACTCAAGCTGATACACCATATATGGCTTTTCAAACATTCTCACATTTTCAGTAAACAAAGAAGAAATTAATGTCATGTAATTTATTTTTGGAAAAAAACATATATTATATACCAAGTAGTCAATATGTCAATAACCTAGTCATTGCCAGTCACAGGATACTCTGGCAAGTCTTAAAAAAGAGGATACAAACACAGATCTTAAGGACTTGAAATTTTATCTCAGCTGACATTCTTCTGCACTCCCAAGGTCTTCATCCTCTCTTGAATGAATTCCCAATCTTTCAATGTGTGGCTAATCTAGAAGCAATGGTATTTTCTCTTTGTATAGTGTCAGCGTTTGACTGTATTGGTGTGAACACTCTGTTATTCTGGTTTAATCTTTAATCATTTATATAAAATGCTATCTTCCAAACATGAATCTAAGCTCTTTAAAAACAAGAACCTATTTCATACACACAGAAAGTACATAGTTAGGCGCCAAATAAGCAGGGGAATGCAGTTCAATTTAAACGAAGTGAGCATTTTAGTAAATGTTACTAATTCATACTTGAATAAGTCAAATTAAGAAACAACTACGTATCATTATATAGAATTTAAAGTTGAAATGCAATTTCGAATATTCCCTAAGTCCAAAGATCTAGGTACTGATGGCTACATGATTGTGCCAGCAACATGAGTATAAAAACATCAAATACATCCATGTGCAGTGATTTTTCTCAGGAAAGGTCAAAAACATCTGTAAAGCTTCAAAATTACTGAGATGATTCAATGAACTATCTACTTAAAATAATAAATGTTAAACATAAAATACAATATGCATAATAAAAGTACACTGAAATTTTAAGTAGAAAGGCTACTTTTATTTTTTAATATGCAGCGTGCCTTATTTTTTAAACAAAGGTGTAAGGGGCTTTTTTTTTTTTTTTTTACTTTAAATTTATTTTATTTTTTCAGTGTTCCAAGATTCATTGCCCATGCCCCACACCCAGTGCTCCATGCAATAGGTGCCCTCAGTACCCACCATCAGGCTCTCCCATCTCCCAACCCCCCACCCATAAGGGGGCTTTTAAAACACAATTTTAACAGCTATAGTTCTTTTCTCACTAATGAATGTTTTCTTAATGTTCATGACATTCTTGTCTATGTGTGTTGACAATCACACAGATATAGATATGACACTTTTCTATTAGACATAGTAAATGTATATGCAGTATGAAAACACATTTTGTTGGCTCTTAACAAAAATTAGAGACTTTACAAATGTGTAGAAAAATATGGAAGATTAAAAGGGCAAAAGAAAATAACTATATGGTTGATTATAATGAGTGATATTCACTCATCACATAGCATGTACAGGTAAACAATTCGATCAGATTCATTCTAGAAAAATCAAGTTATCATTTAAATAGCTGTCTAATATAACTGCAGATTCCTCAATGTTCCATTATACTCAGGTTGGTAAGAATTATTTCTGTTTAAATAGCATGTAAAAGCTACAGTACAAAAATAAAACTGAACCGTTAAAGTAAGCTTGATAAAATTTTATGTAAAAATAGATGAGGCCACATAAAATAAACACAACAGAATAAAATTCCATTTCATTTTACTACTCTATGAAAGAGAAAAAACTGATCAATGTAACTTGCTCTACCCATCTGGTTTTATTCTTTTTGTTTTCTTTAAAATGAAAGCCTGCAAGGTATTATTAAATATGGAAAGATTTAAGTAATATTTCTTAATTTCCTTAATTTCTTCTATAGTACATTCAAATCTAAACTGAGGAATATATTATCTACTGGGTATTTTATACACAAACACTCTCCTGAGAGACATAATAATAAAACAGAGTAATTCTTAATAACTAAATATGTAACTAAATATGTCTTGGGCACCTAGATGGCTCAGAGGGTTAAGTCTCTGCCTTTGGCTCAGGTCATGAAGTCAGGGTCCTTGGATCCAGTCCCACAACAGGCTCTCTGCTCAGCAGGGAGCCTGCTTCCCCCTCTTTCTCTGCCTGCCTCTCTGCCTATTTGTGATC
>PITA01009719.1:0-75950 GCA_004023965.1 Spilogale gracilis
AATTAGTGTCATTCTTGAAGACCTAGAGATTGCCCGAGTGGTTGTCTCAATCATATCCTCATTTAACCCACGACTTGGGCCTCTACAACATGCCTGTGTCTTGCTGGATGACAGGGACTCCTGAAAACCCAACCAAGTGGGAGTCCCAGTTGCAATTATTTTGCCAGAAGTAGTATTTGTGCTAGACAAACTAGAACGGCCTCAGGTATGGGGTATGTAGTCGTTGACGTGGTGAACACATTTTTCCCATACCTATCCGGGAAGAGGAAAGCAGTTCATGTTCACAGGATATGGGCAATAATACATACATTTATGTCTCGGCCAAGAGCTGCTTGACTGCTTCTGCCCTCTGTCTTTAAAGCCTAAAGAGACCTAGGCCATCTGGATAGTAACACCCTTTTGATAACCTTACTGGGGATTAACAAGTAGCGGCAAGTCTTTTGGAGGCATTGGTAAGACGCATATACTATAGCCAGTGGGAGATAGATACTGCAAATATTTAAGATCCCACCATATCTGGAACACTTGCAGGGGTCCAGGGATCTGGTGCCTGGCTGGGAGGTTCTCTTCAAAGTAAAGGACAGATTCTTATGTCTCTCGTTCTCTGCCCCCAAGAAGCAAGCACAACAGCACTAAGCCTCTCTGTGTTCTGGAGACAGTATGCTTCATACCCGGGCCTATAGCCATTGACCTAATGAGCTAAAAGGCATTCAACTTTCGATAGAGCCCAGACATGAGATGACTCTGCAGAAAGTCCGAAGTGTAAGGTCCCTGGTTTCTGGGCTGTATGACCTAGTGTCTTCATGATAGTAGAAGTATTGATGAAGGGGCGCCTGGGTGGCTCAGTTGGTTGGATGACTGCCTTCGGCTCAGGTCATGATCCCGGAGACCGGGGATCGAGTCCCGCATCAGGCTCCCTGCTCGGCGGGAAGCCTGCTTCTCCCTCTCTCGCTCCCCCTGCTTGTGTTCCCTCTCTGGCTGTGTTTCTCTCTGTCAAAAAATAAAATCTTTTTTTTTTTTTTTTTTAAAAGTACTGATGAAGGGAGCGGTTGTCATTCTCTTAATAGGAGACTCACAAAACAGACCTCTGGGGTTCTAGAGTAAGACCATGCCATCTTTACCATTTAAAAAAATAGCCCTTGGCATGCTACTAGTAGAGACAGAGCCTGGCCATCAGGAACTGGTCTGTTAGAGCCAGAGAGGTAGAAGCTGGAGAGACCAACATCAATCCAAAATGAGATGGGAGCGGGACATCTGCCGGGGCTTGGCTAGCGCCAGAGGACACAAGCAATCTGCTGGAGCCGGCGGCTCAGACTCTCATGTCTGTTGTTTTTGCACTGGTGACCTTCCTCCTGCTCACACTTGTGGCTGCAGGGGGCCTGGTGGGTTCCCTTAGGACCAGTGACAGAGGAGGAAAAAGCCTGGTTCATGGGTGGGTTCACTTGTAGGTGCATATGAGCCAAACCTGGAAGGCAACTGAACTACAGTGCAGCTCAGGAGGAGACCTGAAAGACAGCAGTCCTCCCCGTGGGCGGGCCTCTGGGCAGGCCACCTGGTGACTCACTCTGTGTGGTGACTCACTCACTCTTCCCAGAGGAGCGGCCTGACTAAAGAATACCCACGAGTCTTGGGGAATGGCGAATGGCTTGGCTGCTTGCTCATGCACCTGGCAGGAGAAATACTGGAGGTGAGGGACCAGCAGTTCTGGGGAAGAGCCGTGTGGGTGGGACGAATGGAAGCAACACAAAGCATGATCTTTAGATCACATATTAAAGACCGTTAGGGAGGGCCTGCCGTGGAAGAAGCACTCGACCAGGCTGAGAGAATCACCCAGCCAGTTGGTTCTTTCTTGTCAGTTCCCTCTCTTGACCTCATTTTCCACGCCAGCTCCATGACGGGCACACACCAAGTGCCACGGTGGCGGAGAAGGAGGCTACCAACCGCATGGGTTCCCACTCACGAAGGTCCCGCTTGCTACTTCTGCTGTGAGATGCCTACACTGACAGCACAGGGTTCCAACACCGAGCCCCTGTCCTTCCAGGAGACTTGGTGGCAACTAGCCCCTTGCTGGCAAGTTGATGATATTGGATCTCTTCTACTCTGAAAGGGACAGTGCCTCATCTTGACAAGCATTGACATGTATTCAGGGCAGGAGTTTGACTTTTTTGCCCAGAAGATGTCACCTAATACGAGTTTCTGAGGGCTTGCAAAGTCTGCTTCCTATGGTATCCTGTACAATATGGCATTGGGCCCAGGAACCCACTTATAGTAAAGGGGGGGTGACTGTGGGCATGTGACCATAATACCAGCTGGTCCTATTACAGGTCACACAACCCAGAAATTGTCAGCCTGATAAAGATATAGAAAACACCTTATTTATTTATTTATTTATTTATTTATTTGTTTGTTTGTTTATTTATTTATTTTCAGTGTTCCAAGATTCATTGTTTACGCCCCACACCCAGTACTCCATGCAATACATGCCCTCAGTATCCACCACCAGGCTCTCCCATCCCCCCACTCCACCCCTCCAAGACACTCAGTTTGATTCTGAGTCCAAAGTCTCTTATGTTTCATTTCCCTCCCCAATTTACCCTACTTCCCATTTCCTTTCCTTCTCCTACTGTCCAGTATATTACCCCTTATGCACGGCAAGTAAGTGAAACCATGTGATACTTGACTTTCTCTACTTGGCTTATTTCACTCAGCATAATCTCTTCCAATCCAGTCCATGTTGCTACAAAACTTGGGTATTCATCCTTTCTGATGGAGGCATAGTATTCCATTGTATATATGTACCACATCTTCTTTGTCCATTCATCTGTTGAAGGGCACCTTGGCTCTTTCCACAGTTTGGTGATTGTGGCCATTGCTGCTATGAACATTGGCATACATATGGCCCTTCTTTTCACTACATCCGTATCTTTGGGGTAAATGCCCAGTAGTGCAATTGCAGGGTCATAGGGTAGCCCTATTTTTAATTTTTAAAGGAATCTCCACACTGTGGAAAACACCTTCTGATGGCATGGTTGAGGGGCCAGTGGAGCTGATCTCCAGTGGGGATCAGGCACATTCTCTAGGCTGCAGAATGTACCCGAAATTAATGACATTACGTGGTGTGTGCCTCGGGTAGGTAGACTATATGGGTCCAGCAACTGAGGGGACATAAAAGTGACCCTGCTTGCCATTACTCATAGAGATCCATTGGGGGAATCTGCTTCCTGTCCTCACAGCTTCAGGCTGTGTGGGGCTCAGGGTAGTGCTCTCTAGAGAGGGAGCAATTCTGCTGGGAAACAAAGCAAAAGTCTCACTGAACCCCACTGACAGCTACTGCCAGGACTTTTCCTACTCCTTCTATCAAGAGACAAGAAGGCCAGGCAGGAAATCCCCACCCTGTTGATGTAGTTGATCTCGGTCACCAGCAGGGCAGGTGTGATTATACACAATGAGGACAGGGAAAGATGTGACTGTCGCGTGGGGATCTCATGGTTTTTCCCTGCCCAGTTTTGACAGCAAATGGATAAGTATGGCAATCACGTTCTGAGAAGGGCATGGTCACCAGAGGCTTAGACTGCTCAAAGGTGAAGGTTTGAATCACTCCATCAAATTAGCCTCCTAAACCTGTGTTTAGGTCACCGGTGCAAAAACAGCAGACATGAGAGTCTGAGCCTCCTGGCAGTACTAATGGGGGGAGCGGTGAGGGAAGTCTGTGAGTGGGTAGTAGCAGGGGCGATGATGAGTATCCACGGCAGCCCTAAGACCCGCAGTGGCAGGAGCTGTAGTTTGGTTTTCCTGGGAAAGGAGACCGGCCAGGACCCTGGGGGTGTGAACTCGTCCCGAGCAAGCGAACCCCAGCGGCAGAACGGGTGGACTGTAGTGGGCGCCGCGGTGTGCACTCGGCCTGAAGAACGCTTTACCTCCAGCTGCTGGCTTGTCCTTACGGCTGCCGTCATAACTGGCTCCCATGCTTGAGACTGCTCTCTGCGGAAGGGTGCTGTTTTGCCCAAGGTTACATTCCCCTCCCCCCACCCACCCCCAGTGGTGGCCTGCGTCCAGCGACTGGTTGAGGCAGGGTTACAGAGCCTGGATGCCTTACTGTAATGCAGGACCTCACGGAAGGCCAGCCCAGCTTCTGAGTAGTTCAAGGCTTCTATGTGCCCTGTCCTGCTTCCCTCACTCCATCACGGGTGTTGGTCTCAAGGGTACTCCTCAGTAAACCTTGCACCCCATTCTCAGTCTTGGACATTATGACAAGGGTGCCTATAGGCTGATTTTTCACTTGGCACCCGGCTAGCCGTATTAAGGCAGACTAACTGCTGAAACACACAATGCCAACATCTCGGTGGCTTACCACAAAGGAGAATTCGGATGAGCGTCCTTATCGCTAATGCAAAATCTGATGAGGTCCTTCTAGTTGCTTGGCTCCCTCGAGTCCTTGAAGACCTTGGCCCCAGCCTCACTGCCTGGCCTCCATGGTCTCTGTGGGGGGTCTCTATCCAGGAACCACACGGGGTCTGTAACGACATGGGCCTGGCGTGACTGCAGCCCTCCTGCTCACGTTACAGTGGGTGAGTCACCGAACTGACCTAGGTGCATGGGTGGGGAAGGGCTGTGGGACTTGAACCTCGTGGACCGGAAGACCACTCCCCAGTAATGTGACGCTACGTCCAAGGGGGCAGGAACCTTGAGGGGTTGGTCGTTGTCTACACTGCAGCATCCTAAGCAATGTAGTGGGAGATGGGAGGTCTGTCTTTACTTCATTCAGCCTCCTAATGCTGTGACTCGCCCCTTCCAGGCGCTGGCCTCGGACTGTTCTTTGAAGACTTGCTTTTGGAGAGCAGTTAAATGACCACCTAACTCACCAGCCGGTACCAGGGCAATGGGTTTATGATCCAGCCCTTCCTTGGAGTTTCAGTTTCCTCCTTTCCCACTTCAGCAGGCTCTCCGCCGATCCTGTGCCTTTTCCAACACCGCGATCCCCGCCTGGAGCACCATTACCTTCTAGCTGGGAAAGGATGGCTCTTCTCATTCTTTAGGAGCCAGTTCAGAAGTCACCTCCTCAGTGTTCCTGAGCCCTTGCATCATGGGGATTACAGCATTTATCACATTGTTGTGTCAAGTCCTTTTGCCTCTTCTTTTCCAGGGGAAACGTGGTGCGTAATCAGGAGGCTATAAATGCCAGGAGAAGAGCCGCTCTGTGGGGTCAGGGATTCCTTCCCATGGTCCTGTCCCCCCACCGCCCCGGGGACCTAGGACAGTGCAGGCCCTCAGTTAGCATTTTGTGGACACATAATGTGTTGTAACCTTTCTGCCCCGGCACATTGCCTGGCATGTCGCGGGCACTCTGTTGAAGGACAGTGCTTGCAAGATCAGAAGTGGCTGCGACCTCAAGCCATTCTTGCTTGTGGAGCAGTTTCACGCACTGTGTTTGAGTTCTGAATGTGAGGAGTCCTTCTGGGTCACATTCAAACGACTCTACCTACACACACACACACACACACACAGATGTGCACACACACACACACGCGCATGCACGCGCACACTCCTTTATTCCCGGCGCCCTGCCTCCAAATCCTTTTTGAAAATGGAGGCCCAAGGAAACTCGTTCTTGTAAAACTGGTTCTTGTAAAACCATTTCCTTATTTTTCTACCCAAAGAGAATAAACCCTGGTGAGAGGAGCTGTTGGAGTCTCCGCCTGGGCCTCGCCCCCGCCTCTCCCACTCTGCGCCCGGGGCCCCCCACCTCCAGGGCTGGCTCCTCATCAGACACGATTGTTCCCACAAAGGCACAGAATTTGAGACTTAAATTGGATTTGCCTGTGGCTTTGTGCTCTTCGAGTCCTCCCTCCTTTGTTTTTGATTTATCGTTTTAATCAGTGGTAGTCAATCATTCCCTCTCCGTCTTGCTCACCATAAACACAACCCCTTGCCAAAAAAATTATGACTGTATTAAATGATTTTATTACAGTAAACTGCAGACTGTACAGTGTAAACACAGGTGCTGCTCAAACTCTACACCCTCCAGCTCTGTCCCGAGCAGCACGGGTGCCACGGAGAGAGGGAGCCGTCTGGGAGCTGGAGGACAGGAGGTCCTTTGGTTCAATGCTTCACCACCAAGAGAAAGGAATGGAGGTCTGGAGGGGAGGCCTTGGTCTCAGACCATACTGATGCCTCATGGCAGAGTAGGGATCAGACCTGAGGTCATCTGATGTCTAAAATGCCTTCCGCGACACCTCTCCTCTCCTTGTCCGAGTTCATGTCAAGCACGTGTCACTACAGTACAGATGCTAGCGGAGGGAAGGGTGAATTTGAGTCTTGTAATTCATCCCAGGCTGTATATCTTCACCTTTCTGTCCCCTGGCTGGGGTGACAACAGAACACAGGACACAGTGCAGGTCGGTCTTCCTGTCTCCTGAGCCGGCTCGGGAGTGGTGGAGACTTCCTCTTGTCTTAGGCTGGCTGCTTCGGGCACTGTTCTGGGGGACAGGAATAGGGAAGTCTGTGGGAAGCCCACACAACAAAAGGAGGCTTTTCCTGGGATGAGGCCCTGGGGGAGCTGCCCCCATACCCACATGCTCAGTGAGCAGGAGAGCTTTTTTCTGCCACGGTCTGACCGCCTTGGAAGGTTTCTGAAGTGGCTCACCCAAGCACCCGGGGAGCCATGGAGTGGAGTTTCTTTTGGTTGCAGGGATAGAGTAAAGAAGACTAAGAAACACTCCGGGGCGAATATCGCCAGGGGAATTATCCCAAATATTTTTCATCACTCATCTGTGAAAAAGGCATTGTGCAGACAGGCGATTTATCTAGTGGAGAGTCACTCTTGGAGGAGTAGATTCTGAAGGTAGGACCCCTTGGGGACAATCCATTGAACACTTCCCAGGGACATTTCTTAGTCTTGGGGAGTAGCATGCACAAACGCACACGCACATATGGGCAATGTACATATGCTATACAGTCATTTACGTTTTGTCTTAACATTGGCTGTTTCCCCTCCTTCCTGTTTGTTTCTTGGTTTTGGCACATCTGGACCTCTGTAGTAAACAGACCCAATGTTTACCAAGTAGCTCCAAAGGTTACATTGGCTTCCAAAAGTTTTTATTCTTGGTTCGTCTGGATAAGTTTCAGCTCACAAGAGAAGCTGTTTTCGCTGAGCCTGGGCTGCTCGAGAGAGAGAGGCAGGAACACAGGCCCATCTGTTGGAGATTGGAACATAAATAGCCCCCTTTAAAAATAAATCTCCGCTTTTAACTCCGTAGATAAAAATATCTGAATAAAGGACAATTCTTAATCTCCACCTTCTCCCCTGCTTGACTCAAGTGTTTCTAAGTGGAGTTTTTTCCCTTCTCCTTTTATAGGTTTCATTTTGGCTTTGATTCTAGCGAGTTTACTGACAGATTACTTCATTTTAACTATATGGCTTTTCTGTCTAGTGGGAGGCATATTTCTAAGTATCATATTTATCAAAAGAGCTCTGCAAAACAAGGGCCAGAATTACTCTTTTGATGGTTCCCCCTCTAACTACAACCACAATAAATTTTGTGAGAAAGAATGCTCGACTGGGGACCTTTTATGTTAAAGCCGAGAACCGGGGTTCAGACATTGTCACTCTCAAACCTCCACCAGTTGGGCTGTTTTCCCCCCTCCATCCCCCTCCCCGGGCAGAAATCTCACATCTGGTCTCACTTGCAAGGCTGGTCCTGGGCTCCCAGGGGCTCCATATTTTTCCCCCTATAACTTTAAATCAGAGGAGCATTTCAGTAAATCACAGGGAAGACTTATTTATTGGACATAGTTTTGGGTCTCTTAAAGCATGGAAAATAAATTTAATGGAGCGTTCGGAGCATTTCTCCAATCTTTTGAGGGATTACTTGGGGAATTTGTCATCTGCGCCAAGCCCAGCAGCCTGATCCAGAGAGATGGGAAGGAAATGATGGGAGAATCTTCTCAGAGGGCCCAGGTGGGTCCTAAATCACCCCAGAAAGATTAATAGAAGGGGGCCTGGTCGCTAGCAAGGTTGATTGGCAGCACCACCGTTTATTTAATAAACTATCATTTCAGCTGGAGGGGGAACTTTCATCTGAATTACACTTTGTTTTTGTCATCCACTCTTGCCAAGTAATTTATGGAATACCTTAGCATGCTTCTTGGCCTCCAACAGCAGAGGGAGTGAAGATGGAGGCCGGGAAGGAACAAAGAAAGACAGTGAACTTGGGGATCAGGGAAGGCGAGTTGGTGACCACATTGAGATGCACAGAAGAGCCATCCGGAGCGGGACAGGGGAGGGAGGTGAGGAGCCTGGCCGGGCACGCCGCCTTGCCTCCCGGGCGCGGTACCTGCCCACTGGAGCACCGTGTCCCGGAGTGTGGCTCCTGCGTGCCCGGGGCTGTGGAGATCACCCGTGGGAATGGCCTGGCCTGAGGAAAACTGAAAGAAACTGATCGTTCATAATCAAGGGATGAGGCTTGGAATGTGAAATCTGAATTTGCTAGCATTCAGATCAGAACTGATGGGTGCGTCTTCAGGGGCGAGGCGGTCTGCCCGGTTGGGTGGGCAAGTTTCAGTCCCGGTGCCCTGGAGTCAGAGATGAGGGTGGATGGGGCTGGCCCTTCCTCTCTCAGGGAAGTCAGTCGGGAGGAGGTGTTCTGGGGTTTAGGAACCTGGGGCCCTGATGCTCCCGTAGTAATGGTGATTCTTTGAGACAGGAAGATGGAAGGTCTATGGGGATGTAACTGACCTTCAGGAAGATGTGCTTCCCCTTCGGGTGGGAGGTGCTGGAAGAACAGAGGTCGGTTCAGGAGGGCCGACAGGCTTTGTGTTTGGAGGCAGAGTAACAATGACATTATTGTATTGACGGCAACAGCGACCACACCCTCCCCCTGAAGCATCTTGGTTCTTTACCTTCGACTGGACTTCCGCTCAGTCTCTGCTAAGAAGGAAGAGGGCTGGCACTCTTGTTTTTAGGCTAACATGGGTAAAGGGAGGCACAAGGTTGGAATGCAAAAAGGAACAAAGGTTGATGAAGGTGCTCAGGCAACAGGGGTGCAGCAGTAGGAGGCGAGGGACAAAGGGGAGGTTTCCAGCCTTCACATCTTTAGGATCCCTGGGGACTGGAGAAAATTCTGCACTGGTTGCCAATTCTCTTGGGGTTTCTCTAATGTCTCCTCTAATTTCCCATCATCCGATGCGAGCTCTTACTGTTCTGAGATCGTTTCCCCCTTCTTTGCTGCTTTATTCTTTGCTTTTTTTTAGCCTAAGCACATCCGTCCTTGCTTGGGACCTACTGGGTCTCCACGTGTTACAGGATTTGTGTCGCCTTACTGCCCAGGTTCCTGGTCACACCGCTTGGAAGAATGAGGAGGGAGACCAGATGAAGAGTGGTGGGCAGCAGAGCAGAGTTTAACGACCAAGACTATAAAGCTCCCAGAGAGGGAGGGGGACCCAAGTGGGCTGCTCTCCAAGTTTCTAAGTTTAGGGGGTTTTATGAGACTTTTCGTGGACTTTCTTAAGAAATTGGGTGTGCTGAGTTGTGCCAATCACGGCCTTGCTCAGGTATCTGTCTACCTATTAAGTTCATGTCCATGTGCTGATGGTCTTTCTTTTTTTCCTGACATCTGGGGGCTTAAGTCTTCACTGGTCCCTGCCCCTGATTAATTGTCTTATTTCAGGACGTTTTGCCGAAGTTACTTCTGCAAAGGCTACAAAGCAGAATGTCAGGCGGTCCTGTCTAACCTGCAAAACAGGATGTGAGGACTGTGTTATTGCAGCTGTCCTGACTCTGTATATTCTTGTTGGGGACCCTGGCCCTGACAGCCTAACTTTTCAACTAACTCTTAACCCGTGGACCAGGAGCTGAGTGCTGCGGAACTCCTAGGGGACATGGCTGCAGGAACGAGGAGGGTTGATGGCGAGGCAGGATGACCTGAATACCAGGTGAGTCCCCACTCTCTCCAGACTTAAAGCAGAGCGTGGACTGGGATCTCTATCTGTGGGGTAAGTTTAGATGGGTTGTTAGGTGTGGGTGTGGAGTTTAGATTACAAGTGTGGGCTTTGCTGCTCAGCAAGGGCCTCAGCCCTGACCGTCACGAGACTCCCATCAGTGTCGTGTACACGCTCTTCCTGACTGCTTAGGGTCCCCCACCAGCCGGTGTGGGCCAGGTTTTTGCCCTTGATTTCTGTCTGCCTCTGCGTCACTAAAGTCTGGCCCCCGTGCAGATTCTTGGAATACACGGGACTCAGATTCACCTTGTCCCTTTTGCTTTTGTGGTCCTTCTCTTCCTGTCCATCCATCCAGTTCTACCCATGCTCCAAGGCTGAAATCAAGTTTTCTTTTCTCCTAGAACATGTCTCAGGCCACTTGGCTTCCTCTCACTGGCTTCCGATCCCTATCGCTTTCTTTAGCATGACCGAAATACTGTTCCGAATTACGTATAATCCACTGTTTCTCTGGACTGTCCCGTCTCCTTGCTGGTAAAGGAGGGATTTAGCTGGATGACCTCTAAGGTCCTTTGCAGGTTTGACATCTTGGGATGCTATGCCCGTTTGTCTCAGATCTCATGTCTCATATCATAAACTCCTCAAAAGCAGGGACACTATCTTTTCCTCGCATTGACTAGCCTGCTGCTGGGCCCCGAGTGGGTATTCCATCGGAACTTTTGTTTATCTGACCTTTTTGTATACTTTTTCCTACTGGAACTGGAGCCCGGTCTTGTAGTCTGGCCTGAAGGGAAATTGTTCTGTAGTCTATGGCTATGATAACCACCACCATGATGTCTCAGCTCTCAACATATTCTGTTGCAGGGAGTGGACACTGGGGAGCTCTGCCCAGTAGGGAGATGTCTTATGAAAGGGGACCAAGGAGCCTTCCCACCCACCCTGCTTCCTATAGCATATACATTTTGTGGTGAAGTAGAAAATAGCGCTCAGCTTGGTACATACTTTGGTTTGGCAGCTTAAAACCCATGGGCCTCAGGCAAGTCACATGGCCTGTGTGAGTTGCGTTGACTTACCTCTGCCCTGCGTGTCTCCCTCTCTCTCTCTCTCTCTCTCTCTCTCTCTCTCTCTCTCTCTCTCAGGGTTGCTGTGGGAATAAAAAGATGAGCCATGGGGAAATGTTCTGCAAACGATGAAGCTAATAGAAGTAGGTGTGAAGTGTGGTTACTTAACGTCTCAACATAAAAAGTCAAAAAAGTAAAACATGAAAACGAAACATAAAAAGAGAGTCAAAGGGCTCTCTCTTTCCCTCCTTCACTGTTGGACAAAGAACCACTTCTCTTCTCTGGATAATGGTCTGTAGAGACTCCCTACCCTGCCAAAAATTAAAATAAAAAGGAAGAAAGAAATCAAAAGAAAAAAAAAAGTCCAGGAGTAAGAGGGAACATCCTGGTATATTCTGAAAGTTGACTCTGAGAAGAGAGGAAAACATGAGCAAACAAAAGCTGTCACTCACTGGCAAGCTGCTTCCTCTGGGGAATAATCTCTGTGAGGAAAAACTCAAGATCTGATCGTTGTTGCCTGGGAGCAGGCGCAGAGACTGTGGCGTGGCCGATAAAACAGGAGCCTCTAGGATGGAAGCTTTCTGCCCATTCTTGGGGTATCAGCAGTTCTGAGGGGGTCATCTGTTGGTTAAGAGTCTGCCTGACTGGGTGCCGTGTCCCTGTTTCTCAGCGTCCCAGCAGCTCTCGTGAACAGGCACAAACAGTGAATGTAGTAGTGCTAGGCCTTGTACCACCGATGCTGAGTGGAAAATACCCACCCACCCTCGGGCTTTTACACACTCGTGCCTCTTTCCCTTATCTGTCCCCACCTTCCCTCTTCTTACACCCATTTGCTTTGCCTGTCAGTTGTCACCCCATGAATCAAAGTCAGAAAACTTCCCAAATCTGGCCACTGGGCCTCTAGCCTTCTAGAAAGCTGTTTGTGTGCTAACAGAAAAAGACCCCCCTCCCTCCCCAAACCATGCACCATCACGACTTTCCAAGATGATGATTGAGTTTTTCCCCTGTTCTGCTTGATATTTCTGCCAAAGCAAGAAAAATCCTCATTGAAGTCTAGCAGGAAATCCAATAAAAATTCTTCAAAAGATGGGCTTGACATTGAAAAACAGCAAAATTATAAAATAGGCCTTAGAAAAGAGAGAGGAGAGTTATTATATCTGGCACCAAGAGAAAGCCCCGAGACCCCGTCCAAATGAGCCATCACAGATTGAAAGTGTTTAGCTTCCCGTTGATTAAATATGGAGAAGGACCCAGGGCCTGCCAAGCCTCGGGGATCCAAAGTTTGTTTTCAGTCAGAATGTGTTTTCAGTCAATGGAAAAAATGGTCGGCCTGCGCTGGGCTATGTAACCGAGAAGCCCCAGGTTTGGGGTGAGTAATGGCTGTGAGGCAGAAAACCATGAGGGCTGTTAATCATCCCTCCCAGGCCCCTGTAATTTAACTCAGCGACTCATTCCACTTGGAAGGCTCCCCCCCATCCCCTTTCTTCCTTCTCCCTCGGTTGATTTTTGCTCAAGGGGGACTAGATGAGTCCTTCTGAAGCTTCTGTGTTTCAGTTGTGAAGACTCCTTAGCCACAAGACATCCCTCTCCTCCTCTCCCCAGACAGGTCCCTGTTGCCCCGTGGCTCTAAACACCCCGGGACAGAAGAAACCAGAGAGGGGCTAGAGGGGCTGTGGTCACATCCGTGGGGTTCTTTTGGGGGAACTCTCTTTGTCCCATGAGCTTCCTGGAATGGAGGCCTGGAAAAATCTCTTCCTTAATATGTTTCCGAGGTGTTTACTGACATTCTTTAAACAGGGTTATCTTATTCCAGGCTTGCAGTTTTCTTTTGTCCTGGGCTCTCCTCTGGCCTGCTACATTCCCCTACAATTAAGAGGATAGGGAATCTGGTTTTGAAGGTCATTAAAGGCGCTAAGAGTGAGGCTCTGAGGCAGAGAGAGAATGAGAGGGAGCAAGCCAGCGAGCTGCTGGAACTCTGAGGTAAGCCAAACCTCCTTTCCTGTCAAATGCAGACACCTCTTCTATTTTTCCGCTTCAAGTTTTACAACCTCAGCGTAGCCTCAGGGGAGCGGGAATGCGGGTGCACCCCCTGCGCGGGAACCAGGGCCTTCACTGGCACTGTGGGTCTCCCTGGCTTCGCCTCTCGCGATCACCGTGATTCATGGGCCCCACTGCGCCGCAATCTGTTTACGATTCCAGGGGGTCGGCCCTGCTGAGCATTGTCGGTCTGTAGTTCTTGCAAAATGGTGGTTGGCCTGAGCCGCTGCCTAATCTCACAGTGCCTGCGGCTTGATGCCTTTCGGTTGGGCACCCAAATTTAGTTATAGGAAGTCGCTCCAACCAAATATTTTTTGGGGGCTAGGCAAATAAACCAGAGAAAATGAGTAAATAAATGGCTTGAACATGATGACATGTGACAGGCTCAGTGGTTTAGTGGAAACAGACTTTTTTGGTAAGGAGAGCAAGACTCGGGCAGTTCGCCTGCGGAGGCCACGGGCCCAGTCAGCGGATCCCTGAATGATTGATGAGTGATGGAGGGACAAGGGAGAGACAGCTCCACGGGCCTAGGTTGTCCCAAGCCCTTGCTCTGGGCCGCAAGGAAAAGAAACGCTGCGGAAGGCTGTAGCGCGTCTGTACGCATGCGTGCGCGCATGGGCGTGTATGTGCGCACGGGTGCGCGTGCGCAGAAGAGGGAGCTGCTCCGGCCGCCATTGTGGGGGGCCGAAGAGGGTCGTCAAGGAGGACACTGTAAGGGAGCCAAAGCTGGTCTTCAGGTACAACCCTCTGCCTTCACATTATTTTAATCCTCCTCTTCTTCACCATAGCTATTATTTATTGAGTTATGGCAACGTGCCAGCCCGGTGCTGGCAGCTTTCATGTTATCTGATGTAGCCCTAGCAGCTCCTTAGAATATGCTTTACTTGCCGCCTTCGCAATAGGAATCAGAGATTCAGCGTCCAGAAGAACACAGAACTTGAAAGTGGCCAAGCTGGGATCTAAACCCAGGTCTATCTTCCCCCAAAGGCGGTCTGGTGAGCAGACCATGTCAGGCAGTCATTCCAGGGCCCAGACACTTGGAGAGAACCCAGTAGGGTCCCAATCAAACATCCCACATCACAAGGGGAAGAAAACCAGAAGCCCCATCAGGTGAGGAGCCTGCATTTCAAAAGTTGTGGAGGCTGTTGTGTGCGTCACGGACAACAGCAAGCCCAGATTGGAAGGGTCAGTGGCAGGTCACTGTCACCATCAATCACCACAATTCCTTTGTCGGGGTGAGTGGGAAGGGGCTGGGTTGGGCACCAAGCGGAGAGGGTGAACCAACAGAATCGAAGGGGCTCTGCTGGTGGCAGGACATGGGAAGGGGCATTCGCAATTTTAAGGCAATCTCCATGGTTTGGAGAATACTTTAGTAGGAGAGAATATTCTGTGTCTAGGTCCCAGAACTGTGATGATGACTGGCATTCCTTTAATAAGCTAGCTCATCCTGAGGTTGAGTTACCCCTTAAGAAGACTAGATTTTTTAATGTATCTATCCATCCAGTTTTAAATGCTTCCTTGACCCACATCGCCACAGATCTGGAAGTTATCAAGAAATACATTATGATGTTTGTATTCAGAGATACTTACCATTGGGAAAAATATATACCTGAAGCATAAAGTATAATAGTAGCCTCTACTATCTATCAATCATCTGTCTATCTTTCTATCTATCTATCATCTAGCTATCGTGGCAGGCATTGTTTAAAGTATATGCATGCATTAGAGGGAACTCTAATAAGACTGACTTAGGTGAGAGCTGCTGTTATCCCTGTTTTTCATTTGAAGAAACTGAGGCACAAGAAGGTGAAATAACTTGCCCATGTGCCTGGGAAGCGTTCAACTCCAGGCTGTGTGGAGAAGGCCAGAGAGGTGGTGGTACTTTCGAGAATGGGGTGAGGTGTGGCTCAGACAACTGGCCTGTGGTGGTCAGGGAGGGAGGGCAGAGCTATGTGAGCAGGCAGCACTGCAGATGGGGTGAGAGTGGGGACTGGGGTCTGCTGCAGGATGGGGATCTTCGTGAGCCAAAGCAGGGGTGAGACAGGGAGTCTGACTACAGAGCCCGGGGGGTCATCAGGGGGCAGGAAATGTGCAGGCTGGCGGGCAGGCAGGTTTTGAATGCCAGGCAAAGAACTTGGTCCGTCTCCTGTGAGGACATGGGGATCTCTGGGAGATTTGGAGCCTGGCACAGCATAAAGAACAAAGTACTAGGAGACCTGAAATCCAGGCCTGGCTCTGCCTTTAGGTGTGTTGCTCAAGGTCACTCAGCTAAGTCATCTCTGGATTCCAGCTATCTCATTTTCTAAATACAAGGATTAGGCTAGATGAATCCTTCTGGGTACACAGTTGGTGACAAAACCCAAAGACTCTAGTAGCGTTTTTGAAGAGTATCTTGAAGGGTGCTGTAAGAAAAATTGGAATTAGAGAATGTGGAACTAGAAGGGATCTAAGGGTCCCTCCACTCACATATTCCAAGTGGGGAAACAGAGGCACAGAAAGGGTAGGTGGTTTCCTTAAGCCACACAGAGGATTATTGCAGAACTGAGGTGACAATCCAGCCTCTGATCTTTAGTCTGCTAACCTGCCTGTGCCTCTTCCCCTTCAGGTGGGAGCTGTGAGGAACTTGGCTTGGATCAGGGAAAGAAGGGGGTAGCAGGGAGGCTCAGCCCCTGTACCACCCACCTGCATTCATAGCTGGTTTTATCAGTACTGGCTGGGTGACTGTCCCCAAGGGGGGCGGAGCTCAGTGGAGCTCCTGATCTCTGGTTCCAGTCCTGGCTTTGCCATGGACTTCAGGTATACTCTTATGCGCTCATCTGGAAAATGGTCGCGACTGACCCCACTCTGGGCTGTGAGCTGACGCCATAATGTCACAAGAGTGGTCAGTGGGAGAAACTGACTGTTGTGGGGCCAGAGGCAGCGGGCAGTGTTGAGGCAGACTCCCAGGCCCTGTACTCCTTTTTTGCTTCTCTGGACCCAGGGCTCTGTGCCGTGCATGTCCTGTGGTGGGGTGAAGAGTCGGTATTCTGGCGTGGAGCTGCAGGGCTGGTTGCAGGTGGTGAGGCCATGGAGGGCTGTCTGAGCCTCTGACACTTGAATGAACCTCCCTCCTACATTCTTATTAGCGCTGCTCCATGTCAAAGGAGTCTGGTAAAAGTTAACAGGTCTCCCTGCCTCCAGGAGATCAGAGGGACAACTGGAGCTTGCTGGGGTCAGGGAGAGGTCATTGAAACCTGCTTGATTGGGTAGTCAGGGAGCTGCCCCTGGTCTGTGGGCCTGTCCGGTCCCCTCCCCTGATCCAGTACCCAGGGCTCCTTCCAGAGTGACTGACCTGACCCCTCCTTTATCTAAAGGCCCTTGGAAGGTGTCTGGGCTTCCCTTAAGGCCCCCTCTCTGTTGGCTTGGGACCCAGTGTGTGTGAGGAGGGAAAGTGATACAGTGGGGAGAGACCAGGACAGCTCTGAGGATGAGCTCCTGGGCTGAGCCTGGCCAGGTGTGACCCAGCTCCCTGACCCCTGGTGGCCCAGAGGGGGGGAGGTGAGGGTTGGGGCCTGGAAGGAGGCTGTTGGCTAACATTTACCAGGATCTTTGAAGATGTAAATTCTTCCCCAGGCCCTGTTGGGATTGATGGGGTCAGAGTTCACCGGCATGGTCACCTGCTTCTCCAAGTGGGCTGGAGATCTTGCAGACAGATGGGTTAGGGTCCCATGTGATAGGACTTTCCCCAGGGGTGGAGGACTCGGGGGAAGTACTATTTCTGGGGCTCTCCTGGATAAGGGCTACTAGTCTGGAGGCCTACAAAGGGGCTGTTTTTTCCAAATGCTCACATTTTAGTGTGTTTTCCAGGACATATTTAGTCCCACTAAAGTCAATCACTAACAAAAGAGCTTCCATCTCCTGCCTTTCCCTAATTTGTGCTTTTTATTCTACAAATACTAGAGTTCTTGAGGTTTCCTGTTCACACCAGGCTCTTTTAGGCCTGGTACCCCTCCTGTGCTAATTTCTCTGCGGGTAGGTCCTTCTCCACCTTCTCAGCCCTGTTAACTTCTGTTCCTCCTTTCGCATCATCTCCTCCAGGAAGCCTTCTGGGAATGGAATCTGCCCCCCTGCTCTGTTCTCCTGTAGCATTCAATGACTCATTCAATCAGCTACTCTTTATGGGGTGTGTGCCAGGCCCTGCTCTATTGGTAAAGCATCAGTGCATAAAACAGACCTACTTCTCTCCTCAGGGAACTTATATTTTAGATGGTAATGATAGTGAACCATTGTATAACGCAGTTTAAGTGCTTTACACGTGTTAATAAATTTATTCCTCAAAACATCCCTGTGATAAGGTTGATTATTAGTTGCATTTTACATATGAGGGTACATAGGTGATAACGAGCATATTTAATTTAATTTTTAATTTAATTTAATCTTTGCAGCAGCCCTATGAAATAGGTGTTATTTTCCTCATTTTATAGATGAGGAAACTGAGACAGAAGGTTAAGCAATTAGCCCGAGGTCATCTAACCAGTTACCGGGTGCCAAGGAGGGCTCGAAGCCTGTGAAGGATTCTGTTGCCTCCCCACAATAAGAGTACTCTGTGTTTCTGTAATGAAGCAGCTTCTTTCCCTGTTTAAGTGATCTGCTCATCTTCTTCATTACCCTGGGGGCTCCCCCAAAGCAGTGACCTTGGCTTATTTATCTATCTTTGAACTCCCATTGTGTTGGGTACCTAATTGGCTTCCAACAAATCCTTGTGTGTTGATTGACAGATCTGTGTGGGTGGAGATGAGAATAAAGCAGCTAATACTTATCATACATGCCCTGTGCTGGGCTGTGCATTGGTACTTACCAAGCATGATCTCTTCTAGCCCTTATAAGAGCCAAGTGAATGAGGGGTGCCTGGGTAGCTCGGTTGGTTAAGCGTCTGCCTTCGGTCTGGTCATGATCTCAGGGTCCTGGGATGGAGCCGTGCATGCGGCTCCCTGCATGCGGCTTCCTGCTCAGTGGGAAGTCTCCTTCTCCCTCTCCCTCTGTCCTGCCCCCCTTCTTGGGCTTCCTCTCTCTCTCCCCCTCTCTCTCAGTCTCGAATAAATAAATTATTTTTTAAAATTTTTTAAAAGATTTTATTCATTTATCTGACAGAGAGAAACACAGCGAGAGAGGGAACACAAGCAGGGGGAGTGAGAGAGGGAGAAGCAGGCTTCCGGCTCAGCAGAGAGCCCGATGTGGGGCTCGATCCTGGGTCTCTAGGATCATGACCTGAGCCCAAGGCAGTCGCTTAACCAACTGAGCCACCCAGGTGCCCCTCAAATAAATAAATTCTTAAAAAAAAAAAAAGTCGTGTGAATGAGCTGTCACTACTCTGAGGCTGGCAGCCAGCACGTGCAGGAGTTGGGACCCTTTCCTCTGTGCCATGGGAGGCCGATCAAAGGAAAGGTGGCCAGTCTGACGGCATGAGCCTGAGTCTCCTGACCTTTGCTGTTTGATGCCCACCCGGCTAGGAGGCCTCGGGATGTGAAGATGGGTGTGCCTGCGGTGCTAGGGGCTGCCTCCATGTCAGCTGGAAAGGCATTGGATAAAGTTGAGCCTTTTGTTCCAACCTGATTTCTACCTGTTAAGAAGTTTGAAGGAGTGATTAGACACATTGAAGGTGTTCAGTGAATTTTAAAGTGGTTAAAGGAGTGATTAGACACATTGAAGGTGTTCAGTGAATTTTTACTGATTGTTGTGGAATCGTTCTCTTGTCCGGAGAAACAGCCAGACGCAGACTAAATGGGCAGGTACTGCAGATGTTTTGCTGTGGAGGGGCGAGGATTAGGGCAGAGCTGACCTCTGTCTTCAGGTCTGGAACAGACATGGGAGTATTCCTGCTCCACATGTGGTTCCTTTCTTCTGACGTTTGTTTTTTGTGTTTTTGTGTTTTTTTTTTTTCTTTTCTCTTTTTTTTCCTTTTCCAGTTAGGAGACCAGAGTCAAATCTTCTGACTCACCTGCCCTGGGTTAGGGTTAGGATAGGGTTTTGCAGAGTGGCCAACTGGGTTTATGTCTGGGGGAAGGGATTGCAAGGGATGGACTCAGGGTCAGGGGTCTAGAGTCTGCACTCAAACCTCCTACCCTCTCACTCATACCATGAACCTCCTTCCCTTCCAGAGCCCTGTCTCCCATAGCTGGTGGTGGCTTCAGGTCTCCCCAGTCCCCCTTTGATGAATCCCCTATGTTGCTTGACTGAGAGTCAAAATATAGGACTGCACCCAAAAAAACTAAGCTCACTTAAATCACTGGCAGGTAATTTGATAGATGAGTTGGCCGGCACCCACTGTGGGAATTAAGCAAAGCCCGAGCTGTGGAGACAGTGGGAAACAAGCTTGAGCGACTGGTAAGCAGGTGGCCTCATTTCACCCAGGGACAGCCCCAACCGCAGCCCCACAGCTCAAGGTGGAAGGCTTGTGTGTGCCATGTGGACATTGCCATCTCTCTCTCCGCCTCTTTGTCCAAAATGTGGGACCAACTGACCCTGGGTCCTCGCTGACTCACTTGGTGTTAGGGTCTCAGAGTTGTCCAGGAGGGAATGAGTGCCACTGTGTCCCTAAAGCCCACGTCTCATCTCCTGGTAAGAACTCCAGCAAATGATCTTGTTTGGTGAACTCACTTATTTGCTCAGCGAACTCAGAGGGAACAAGGGTCTTTGAGCAGATGGGAGCCGTGCTACACAAATGGGTGTCTCCTGGGCCGCGTGTGGAAACTGACCACTTGCTGAAAGCTGCAAGGCATTCCCTCCCATCCCCAACCTCTCCGCAATAGGGCCAGTTGCAAAGGGGAAACTTGTAGATCCTTTCATCATGATGGGGATTGCTAGCTCTGACTGCAGATAAGCAGAATAAACAAACCTCAGCCCAAGTGGGAACTGGTTCTGCTCCCTCTCTTTGCTTTTCTAAGTCATCAAAGCCAAGTTCCTAAAGCCTGACTGTCTCACGGTACTTTCTGATGGTTTCATTGTTTTGTTTATTGTGCTTATGACAAGTGCTAACAGACCGCTTTCAAAGTGTGTTGATATTTCGGTTGTTTTTGAATGGCCCTTCTGTTTTTCTGCATCTGGACAGCATTAGAGTCTGGCCCCAGGGAACCACGGGGTCCTATAAAAGTGTACCAGGTCCCCTTCTGCAGAAAACACTGGCCATGGCAAGATCAGACACCCCATCTGGGAAGGAACAAATACCAAAATTGAGAGCAGAATCATGAGACAGGATTCAGCAGCCAGGGAAGACAGGCCTCTGCTGGGAGGGGGCCAGTGAGCACTGCCAGCTGGCCTGTGGGTGTCCTTTCTGTCCACGGACATATTGTGATGTTCTCGCTGGAGCACATGACCCAGCAGAGGGCCTGGCATGGGGTGATGCCACTAAATGCTGGTGGTCATCAATGGGTTCCCACTTTGTCTTCTCCTGGGTTACCTGGTCAGTCACCAGCATAGTGTCTGACAGGGGACTCCTGGGGACTAGACAGGGAAGAAGGAAGAGGGAGAACAGCTTGAAGTTCCAGGGAAAACCAGAAGAAGCAACAGTTAACCTCACAGTTCTCCTGGGGTATCTTTGCAACACTGCCCATGAGGGTTGAAGTGGGGAAGAGGTGAAAGAGTCCTCCTATGACTTGTCTTCAGTTTTCATGGTCTTTCTCTGCCTACTTCTCCTGGCCTGTGCTGTCCCGAGGCTCTGCCCCATCCCACATTGGAACCAGCTTCCTCCAGCGTGAGGACATCTGAGGGTACAGATGGGCTCAGAGGAAGCGAGTCCCACATATGATCTCACTGTGAGTTTTGCGCAGACTCAGATTCATTTCTTCAAGGTCGTCTCTAATTTCTTCGTTCAAGATTGCTGAGATTTTCTTGGGCCTATGTACTTTTACCAGCCTGTAAATGGAACTCTCTTGTTTGGTGTCAGGAGTGAAAGGGCTCCTTTCTGCCTGACCTGCAGTAACTGTGGGGCTCGTGTGTGGCCCTGCCCTCACTCCCAGATATAGCAAGCTCCTGGACCTTGCTCTCAACGTCAGATGGGATGGAGATTGGCAGGGGCAACAGGGAGACATGGTGCCTTAGTGCAACAGTTCTAGGGCTCCCAGCATTCCTGGTGAGGGGAAGAGTTCATTCTATCGGTTAGATCTCCAGTGGAACCACAGGAGGCTTGTGTGTTCATGCATATAGACTCCCTGTAGGGGTGGTCAGGGGCTGCACAATCTGATCCACTGGTGATGATTGGTCTCTACCCATGGGTTTTTTTTTTTTTTTTTTTAAGATTTTATGTATTTATTTGACAGAGAGAAACACAGTGAGAGAGGGAACACAAGCAGGGGGAGTGAGAGAGGGAGAAGCAGGCTTCCTGCTGAGCAGGGAGCCCGATGTAGGGCTTGAACCTGGGACTCCGGGATCATGACCTGAGCTGAAGGCAGACGCCTAACAGCTGAGCCACCCAGGTGCCCCTCTGTCCATGGTTTTAGGGCTGGAGACACACTAGGCCTCAAAGTTCCTGACTTTATGGGAATACTCTCGAGCCTTTCCTTCTTGGTATACATCATCATGTGAAAAATTCTTGTTGATACTACCTGTCCTGACCTAGATCTTTCCCTTGAAATTTTAGCAACCTTAGAATTGCATATGTTTACAACACTTACCTTAGCTCAGTGGAGATCCCTGATAAAACCCTCAGTGGCACCATTTTGTTTCTCAGGAATTGCACTGGCCCTTCATTCCATCAAGGATACAGAGAGAGGCCCTGGGTCCAGGGCTGAGCACATCCCCACAGGCTGGCTGATTGGCCTCTGAGAAGCTGATCACGTTCACCAAGGCATGAATATTCTCTAGGGACACTTCCTGTTTCCAGTGAGATTCTCTGGGTAGGTGAGAAAGAGAATTGGGGTCTTCTGTCTACCAGACAGTATGTGTGTGTGAGTGTGTGTGCCTGTGTGAGAGTGTGTGTGTGTATATTTGTGAGTGCCTATGTGTGTGTATGTGTGTGTGAATGGTCATCATTTTGAAAAATTTCAAACTTTATGTAGCAGTTTCTTTCTCACCAGGGTCTCTGCTTGTGTGAAACTTTAATTTTATAGTTTTGGCTGTTAATTCATCATGGGCACCACCATTAATAAATATTTATTGAGCTTTCACTGAGCACAGCATGTTGAAATAAGGACTATATATTTGGCTCAAGAGGAGTCAATAGCAGATGGGGGTAGACTTGGGGAGGGGTGGGAAAAACAATCATTGAGGTTTCTTTCAACCTTGAGATTTTATGACTTTATAACTAAAACGATAGGACCATTTGACACTCATTGGGCAGCCAGCTCAGACAAGAGAGTGGGGCTACCGGAAGGCAGTCACCGTCAGAAATCCCACCCAGCACTGGCAGCACACATCTGCAAGCCTGATGTCCCTTCGGGGATTCAGGGGCAAAGGGATGGAGTGAATCTTCTTGGCCTTTCCCATGGTGCCCGATAAAAGTAAATATTTGCTGACTGAGTGATGGTCTGCCGTATGATTTTGGAATTTACAAGAAGCACATAGACTTTGGGGGACATTGTAACCCACTGATGCCTTGGCAGGAAAGGACCAGTTTTCTCCTGTTTTGCGGGGTGTCAGTGGCAGCCCGGGGAAAGTCTCCATTGGAGAGAACTCCAGAGTGGTGTGGGCTGAGAGCAAGTCTGGAGGGAGGGTGTTCGCCTCTTGTGGAGCTTAGTTAATCAGACCAGAAGCAGTCTGTCTGCCACAGCAGTGACTCAGGCCTCCTGGGGGGTTTTCTTCAACATTATGAAGATGAACATGGCTCCGAGAATTCCCTTTGGACCTGGGCTTCGTGCTAATTGCCTCCATATTTATAGGAAGATGGGCAGCCCATGGTGGAAACCTCTGGAGTGGAGTCTGGGGGTTGTGCTCAGAAGGGTGGCTGTGCTCTAGTAGGGCTGGGAAGAGGTAGATCTGAGGCTGATGGGGTTAAGACGCTCCTGCTGTCAGGTGTGTAAGCTCCTTTGAGGATGATCACTATTCCCTTTGCACCAAAGTGAAACTGAAACAGAAACCAGGAGTGGTTGGTTAGGTGTTCAAGGTAACACTGTCAGAACAGGGGCCTCAGAGTCAGGTAAACAGCAGAGGTGGAGTCCAGATCAGTCACCTCCCAGTCACAGATCTTCCCCTGTCATGGGTGGGGTGGGAGAAGGGGAGGCAATCTAGCATTCCTGAGTCTCATAAAGATGCCCTTCAGTGTCTTCGCAAGCTGGTTTTCTCCTGAGTTAAACTGGTGGTATTCAGGGTGGAGACGGCTGATAGAGAAGCAAGCTTGAAACTAGGCAGTATTGCCTGCTTCCACTTTTACTAGAAGTTTAACTGTGTGGCATCAGTTTCCCTGTCTGTAAAAGAGAAGATAATAGTGGTAGCTATCTCTTAAGATTATTGGGGTGGGGGGGATAGTAAATGAAATAATACATCTAATGGGATTTGCACCATGCCTGGAATACAAGTGGGTGCTTACTATCAGGTGCTTTATTGTGAGAAAATGCTCATTGTCACCTGAGCTTTCAGTGAGCTGTGATTAGTGATCACAGATCACCATAACAAATAATGATGCAAACATTTTAGGGCGAGAGTCACCGAAATGTGACAGAAAACACGAAGTGAGCAAATGCTGTTGGACAAATGGTGCCAAAAGACTTGTTTGAAGCAGGGTCACTACAGACCTGCAGTTTGTAAGAAATGCTATATCTGAAAAGTGCATGTATGAGGTATGCCTGTACTTTTTCCAGACTTCTCCATGCTAGATCCTGTGGTCTGGGCACTGGGATGGGGCTCTCTGAGCACCAGTGCTAGTCATAGGAGCTGCCTCTCTTGGAGGTTAGGGTGATAGGACTCGTGGGTTCCCCTGGACAGTTACTGCCTGGTAAGGGGCAAAGTGTGGCAGGGACTCCAGGGGACTGCTCCTTGTCTCCCTCCTGAGACAGCTCTGGAGTAAGCCTGAGCAGCTGTCCTTGTCTACCCACAATCCAGTGGGGTAGGTGCCTCCAGGCAGAGCGGAAGCCACATGGTCCAGGCAGGGTGGGGGTGCCCCCGGCACCCTGTGGATCTCAGTGTGGCTTTCTGTCAAGCCTCTGTTGGTGCCTGGTTCCCCCATAAAGCCATTATGTACAGGGAGAATTAATCATGCCGTTAGGTAAGCATTATGGCACTTTTATGGCAGCTTTGAAGCTAATCTGTCATTAATGCTTGCTGGATTATCATGATTTCTTGCAGTTGTGATTCATTAACTCGAAGCCTAATAGTAATTCTATTAAACATCTCCTATCACCATTTGCCCCAACATGTCCCTGTTCTGTTGTGCCTGTGCAGTGTGACTGGCAACCTGTGTGGTCTCCAAAGAGATGGACAGGTCCCCCTGCCAGCGAGAAACTGCCTGACTAGGCCTATCCATCCCCTGCCCAACGTCGGAGCATGTCTCCTTCCATGCCAGCTGGACTCTTTGGCCCATTCTCGTTTTTCTCCCAGAGGTGGCTGTGATGCTGTTCCTGAACCACTCATCACTGCTTTCTCGACGCCAGACTCGGCAGAGTAAGACAAGCACCCCATGGCTCCACAGGGGACTGTCAGACCCACGGGCACACTGGCGGCAGGAGTGGGTTTCGGGTCAGAAGAGAAATCGGGGCGCTGCCAAAGAAATGCATTCATGCAGGCCCCTTCCCCTCCTTGCTCAGAGCTCATGAAACAAGGGGAGGAGGCAGGCGGAGGGGACAGGAAGCAGGAGTGGCACACCGTTGACTGTGGGCCTGCCAGCATTAATAAAATCCCTTGGTGAGATTTTTCAGAAAGAAATGGTTCTCTTAGGCCGGCTGTTCTCTGCAAAAGGTCAGCTTCGGGGCACGGCTTGACGGATGGGCTGTGAGTAGGCCAGAAAAAGGAAACGGGAAGAAAGGGCTGCTGGGGGTGGGCCGGGAGGGAATCCGGTGGAGGACTGGATCATGGGCTCCTCCCGGTGCCAGCATCTTGCCCCTCATTCGGCATCATCAATCAAGCCCGGCACCGATATCTCTGCAATTTGTAATGCCCCCCTCCCCCTCTGACCTGCCCAAGTGCGCACCAGCACTGACCCTTCTTGCCCTCATTCAGGCCTGTGCTGCTGCCGGGGTGATGGATGGCTTCTCCTCCCCCCGGGGATGGCCTCACTACAGCTGGGGGAGCACGGGCAGGTAACTGAGGTCAAACCCGGGGCAGCCACAGTGACCCAGTCACCCAGGCCAAGGGACTCTGTGTTCTCAGAGGCAGCAGGTGATGCCAGGGATAGAGAAATAGAGCTGAGAGAGGAAGCAAGAGAAAATTCCAACTATATAAGGAAGGGGGGGGAAACAAAACCAAAAAACCTCTCTGTATCCCGAGGTCTTCCAAGACTTCTAAAAATCTCCAGCATGGTGTGATGTCTTCTGCGTACAGCTACAACATTGCCTGTTCCACTCCATCTGTGTTTTCTCACGCCTGTGCGCTTTAAGAACCACTGAAATGGAAAACAAGTTAAAAAATACATAGATGTATATATAGTGAGAGAGAAAGAGAGGGCAGTACTCTACAGCCTGTACTCGCTTTTTTTCTTTTTCCTTCCTTCTTTCTTCTTCTTTTTTTTTTTTTTGCCAGTGTTTGTTGTAGGAAAAAGTGTATAAAAACAAACCCTAGGCAACTGGAGTAAATATTCTCAACACATCAGCGGAGGAGAAGTCAGGTTCCAATGTTTCCATCCTTCCTCATCCTGGGCAGAGCTGGAAGGGAAAGAAAGGCTCTCTGCCCGTTTTCTAACTTCTAGGTGGTGTTCCCTGTCTCTTGTTCATGGGTGAAAAGGTTCTTAGGGAGGAGGCTTGCAAACTGTGCTCAGTAAAGTGTGGACTGACCAGCTGGCCCCGGGGACCGCTGCCTTGGGAGGCTCCCGCCCAGAGCTTGGAGGAGTTGGCGCGTGCGCGTGTGCTCGTGCGTGCGCGTGTGCTCGTGCGTGCGCGTGTGCTCGTGCGTGCGCGTGTGCTCGTGCGTGCGCGTGCAGTGCGGGAGACGCCTGCGTCCGCTGCGGTGAGCCGCAGGTGAATTGAGTTCGGTGTGGGTGGACCCATCCCTGGCCTTGAGGACCGGGGAAACCGTTCATGGACAGCCCCGCGGCCCGGCCCAGATGTTCTCTTGGAACTTCAGGGGCCGAGTAGAGGGTCCAGGAGAAGGAGTCCCGGGCGAAGGAGTTTGGAGACCGTGGACTTCGAGCGAGTGGAACAGAGAGAGTGGAGCGGGACGGCCCGGCAGGCGATGATGTCAGGCTTGGGTCTGCTGAAGCCAGGAAATGGAGGAAAACAAACTGATATGTGGTGGAAGGAGAGAGGAAAGGACAGGAAAAGCGCTGAGAGAGAGAGATTCAAGAGATAGATGATCACGGGACAGGAGTCAGCAGGCAGAGAGGGAGAGCAAATTTAATGAGGGCAACTTGAAGGCCAGCTTTAACCAACAGCTGGCGGGGGGCCGGGTTTGATCTCCTTGTGAGTCAGGCGGCTTGATTAATTGTGGCCTGTGGAGGAGGATGGACACCTGGCCCTGCTGCTGAGCTCTTTGATCTCGGGGTTTCTCAGGGCCTGTGCGAGGGGAGGTGCTCGCCTGACTGGGGGCTCCCTGAGAAGGAAGCCAGGCGGCCCTGGAGAGGCCGGGAGAGTCGCGGCGGTGGGGGTGGGAGTGGGGGTGAGAGCAGGGCTAGGGGAGAGGGGAAGGCAGGGAGGACAAAGGGCAGGCCGTCTGGAGCTATGAACAAAGCCCCCTCCCTCCCCAAGGTCAGCTGAGGGATGGAAGGGAGGCAGCCTTTGAAGGGGAGGTTTCACCCAAAATCTCTGGGTGATTCTGTGGTGAGGGTTCCTTTACCCTCTGTCTTACACTGTCGTGTAGAGATAGCTGAACTGTGAGGGAGGACCAGGCAGAGGAGAGAGCCATTGGCACAGAATTGTGTTCCGTTGCTTCTGGCTAGGGGGCTAGCTGGTTTAATCAAGGAGTGAGCTCTACAAGGGGCACAAGAAGGGAGGTGTAGGGCTCCCTGTAACTGGCTCATTTTATGCATGTTGGATGGAAACAGATTTGAGAAAAGAAAGTGACATATTGCCAAAAAAAAAAAAAAAAAAAAAAACCAACCCTCAAGATGAAGGAAAAAAGGAACTAAAACCCTAATGCCCTTAAAAAAGAAAACCAAAAAAAAAAAGAAAGTCATATATTATGTCTTTGGACTAAATCCATTGGTGTTCTGCCAATTTCAAATAATAGTGTAACTTGATTAAGAAACTTTACAGGATTTAAAGTTGTTGGCTTTTCTGACTCCTCTCTGAGACTTCTCCGTAAGTCACTGTCTATACCAAACTAATTTGTTCCCAGATTCCTTAATCTTTTGCAAGTTGGTGATGACGTTTATGACTTGGTAGCCATATTGGAAGGGTTCATGATTTCTTTTGCTCACAACTTCCATGCAGAATTTTTCCGTGACTTAAAACATTACCCTGAAATGTCCTGTTATTGAAGCACTGTGCATGTGTGTGTGCGTGTGTATCTGTGAATGTGTGCCTGTGTGTAAGCTCTTTAAGCTTTATGTGGCCCCGCTCTCCCCTTGGGCACACAAACTCCTGCCCGTAGTTGCCTTACGTCTCGGAGAGACAAGAATGAGGACAACAAGAATGGCCTCCTAGGGTTCAGCTTGCACACAGGACTCCAAAGCCTGAAGGCTGCAAAGAGAATTCCAGAAGTGAAGGAGGACGATTTTTCTGGTGGGATTAGAGTTTTGACTGGATGACATTAGCATATTTGGGAAGGCACTGGCCTCACCTATGAACGAAGGCCCAGCTCTGTACTGTACTCAGTTATCAGCTCTGGGCCTTGGCCCTGCCACTTCATCTCCCTGGGGCTTTAGCTTCCTCATCTATAACACTGGATAAGAAAAAATACTTGCCTCACAGGCTTGTTGTGAGGATTAAGCACATTAGTATATGTAAAAGCACCCTGTAAATGATGAAGCCTTCAATTAACAGCAGGCCTTAGAATTACTGCTTACATTACAGAAGCCCTGGTCTCTTTAAACACTCGTGTTGACAGCAAGGATGTTTTAATTTCAAACAGGGTTTGCTCATGGAGGGCATTAGAAAATGAGATCCCATGTTACCTGCTCTCCCTGGGGCACCTGCTCTCCTATAATTATTATTTACTAATAAGTACATTTTGTTCATAAATGTCCCATAAAATCCAGCTGAAATCCTTTCCCTGGCTGGCCTGGCTTTTCTGGGTAGGACTAGGCAGGAACACGCTAGCAGCACCCTCCGGGTGGTGGGGCTTTTTGTCTGTGAGTTGCTATACCTGACCTTTTGGGGAAGGCCAGTTTGACCTGGAGGTCTCCATGGTGTGGTATCTTCTGTCAAATCTTGCCCTTCCCACTTCAGCTTGTTTTGCCTGTTTGTGAGAGGAACATGGTATGCCTTGAGTCTGGGGTTCCTGGAACTTCCTGGCTATTTCTCTGTTTGTGGGGCTATTGCCATCATTGACAGGCTAGGTGCATGGTGCCTGGAGCTTGGGCTCTGGTTTGATGTGGTTTCTGATGTGAGACTTATGGGACGTTGGACAAGATGAGGAGGACCGTGCTTAGGCTTCGATGGTTGCTGTGAGGATAAAGACGCCCTTTGTAAAACTCCCAATCAACATCTGGCACCTAACCAATGCTCAGTAAATTATTATTCCTGTAGACTGGTAGTCTCAGCCCTGGCTGTACACAGAAATGATGAGGAGTAGCTCCAAAGCCTGGGCCGTACCTCTAGAAATTCTGTTGTCAGGTTAAACCTTAGCATTAAAACCCAGGTGACTCTAGTGTGTAGCCAGTGTTCAGAAATAGTAGTGCTTCTCAAATGTAATGTTTATACAAATCACTTGGGGAATCTTATTAAATGATTCTTTTACAAAGGATATTTTTTATTTGAAAAAGAGCACAAGCTGGGGCATGGCAGGCAGAGGGAGAAGTAGACTCCCCACTGAACAGAGAGCCTGACGTGGGGCTTGATCACAGGACCCTGAGATCATGACCTGAGCTGAAGGCAGATGCTTAACCCACTGAGCCATTCAGATGCCCCTAAAATGAGGCTTCTGTGTGAATACACATGGGACAGCAGAACCTGTGCTTCGCTGACAGGCGTGCCCATGCTTGTGTGGGGACCACATTTCGGGTGGCAAGGCTCTATCCTTCCCTGATCCTCATAGCTCAGTGTATGTGGCCATGGTCATGGATGGGAGACCTGGGAAGCAGGTGCAAGTGAACACAGGAAGAAATCTGAGAGGCAGCTTCAGAGGCTTGCTGAAGGGTGTTCCTACCGGGTACTATCCTGGAATCCCCAGTCCTCCTCAATACACACACACACACACACACACACACACACACGTGCACGCCTCCTTCTGAATTTAGTCTTGAACACTCGTGTAAGTAGCAACCAGATGATGTTATCTAATATTTCAATATCTTTTCAGGTTTCCTAGGTTATTCTGTGAAGACAACCAAATGAATGGAAACATTGGTCATGGACTATGAAGGGCCCAGGTCACGAGTTATACTCAATTATACTCATGATTATACTCACGCAGGTGAGTATAATCTCAGAGCAGATCCCACCAGTGAGGCTGCGTATAAACTGCTGCTAATACTGGCCGGTGAGACGGAATGCTCTGGTGAGACAGGGCTTCTGAGTAGTGGGAAAAGGTCTTCCAGATAGCACTCATCCTGGAGGATATCTTTCCCCTTAATGACAGGCTTGTTTATCAATTACCACCCTCTCCCAACACAGCTGCTGATGATTGGGGTGTGTGGGGGCAAGCACTTTTGCAAAGGACACTGACACAATGGGTTTTCCCATTCCCAATGGGAGTATTATGCTTATGCCGTATCTCATGAGTTTATGGAATAATAGAGAAAAGGAAAACTAGAGTTATATGGTTGAGGAAGACTCTTCATGAAATAATGCACTTTGAACGACTGAGAGTCCTCTCCAGTGAGATGATCAGCTCAGATCCAGGAAGTGAGGCGTCTGACATGCTTGCCGTGGTATGGGTCTGGGTGTGTCAGCCTGGGTCTCTGACAGAGAGGTGCAGCAGAAGCTGAGCGATTAGGACCACTTGGAAGCAGAAAGCCCTAACCTGACCTGTGATGGAGGATCTCACTAATCTCCAAGGAAAAGAATATTGCTGAGGGGCGGTAGTTGACACCAGAACCATGCGGTAGCCAACCCTATATTTTTGGTTGGATCCT
The DNA here is from genome assembly GCA_004023965.1 of Spilogale gracilis. NCBI lineage: Eukaryota > Metazoa > Chordata > Mammalia > Carnivora > Mephitidae > Spilogale > Spilogale gracilis. The sequence continues at coordinate 30,322 of PITA01009719.1, forward strand.
TCAACTGGCTTCAGTTCACTGTTGAGCAAATAGCATAGCGTGTTTCTGGGATTTAGGTGAGGACCTTCTCACAGTCCCTTTCGCTGTCTTTCTAAAGCCAGGTGTTGCTGGAGACCTGTGTCAGGACAAGATGAAACCAGCTTCCAATCCATGGTGAGATCCTGGTACATTGGGCAGTCAGGTAAGGAGCCCCTTTTAGGGGAAGGTTCCTGCACACGGTTTACTCTTACCTTGAGGTGACACACATTCCTAGATATCCAAAGGCTGAGCCCCAGGCAAGCTTCAGCGGGCTTCCCGCCTCCAAGATGTCTGGGGCCCACTTGCACACGGAAATCGACATGTACCGTTCTGGAAATCTTATTTTACTGCTCCTTTTCCTGCCAGCAGTCCCCCTCCTCTGTCACCTCCTCATTCATTCCTCTGGAATCCTAGTCCCAGATGTGACTTCTCTGTTTCCTTTGGCTGGGAATTTGCCGTTTTCCCATAACCCAGACGGGTTGCCTGTTACAGAAACCAAAAAAACTCCAACTTTCTGGGAAGACATCTAATTAAATTCCCAAGGAAGGAAGAGGAAAGCCCCCTGTGAAACAGACAGAACCCTACAAGACTTAATCATCCCAACAGAGAAAGTGCCCGGGATAAGCCTGGTGAACCGGTAACGTGTGTTCTGTTTCTTAATGTCCTCTGCAAAGAAGCTGGCCCTGGGTTTAAAATAGCCCTCTGGTAAAAGCAACTATTTAAAGGGTATTGGGGTCTGAGAAATGCAAAACAAAGTGTTGTTGATTAAAAACACATGGTTTGTTCTCGAGATGTGGGTAGCCGGCAAAATCAAATGTGACAGTGTTTTGGCTTTTTCTATCCCACAAGACATGATGGTGATTTATTAGAGTGATGTCAGCTGTGGTTAAAAAGAGTTTGCTGTGTTGTCTTAATAAAAAGAGGCTTTACCTTGGCGCTGTCAAACTCCCTCTTTCCTGGGGCTTGAGGCAGTGGCTGCTGGGCCCTTGGTCCTTCCCGCAGGGCCTTCACCCCAAGAGGCAAACGTCTGCCTTGGGGAAGTTGGTGAGGCCAACTTCCTCCTTGATGGAGGTCCAGGATGTTCTCCAGGGGCTGCAGTCTGCTCTGGGTTTGTTGAGTTGTGGGGAGTACAGGTGCCGCACCCAGCTTGGAGCTGGAGCTGGAGCATGGCTTGGCTTCGTTGGGTTGTGGGGCCTCTGGCTGGAGGGACTCCCATGGAAGGGCAGAGACTCTTAGCCCCATGGCCTCCTGCAGGTAACCTGAGCAGAAGCTAGATGATCAGCAGGGTAGATCTGCTGAAAGCAGTGAGAAACTGGGCTCTTAATATGAAGAAATTTCTTAGTGGCAACTCATTGGCTATAAGGAAGAGAAGCTCCTTAAACAAAGTCAAATGACCAGGATGTACTGAAAGGACACAACAGTCCTTTTCCCAGACATGTAAGAAGAGACAAGGCTATCTGGGGAACAAGATGAGCAGCCAGGACTGGAGCCTCTTCCTTTACCTTCCATGGTGCCATGCAGCCTGGGAACGTTCTTTCTCTTCCTTCCGTTCCCAAGGAAGCCCCTGAGAAGGGAAGGGAGATTCTTCATGTTTTAATTTTTCATGGCCTTGGCTTCTATCAGCCATGCCCAATGCTACATGACCACATTTTTGTTCAAATACCATCATCTTTCTCCACTTAGTCTCTTTGTGTCAATTCCAAATTCCTGAAAGAGTGAATCCAGTTGGTACAGCTTGAGTCAGACGTCTGTCTCTGGTCCAGTCGGCAGCAGCTTGGGAGCCAGGGTCTGGGCGGTGTGGTTCCAGGGAGGCTGTGGAGAGGCTGGGTGGGGAGGCAACATTAGAGGGAGCCATATGTATTAGCCCCAGAAAGGAGCCATATGTATTACCAGTGCAGCTGAAGAGAGCAGTTACAGATGCATGCTTTTGTCCTCATGATCCGGGACTTTGTGGGAGAATTTGATACTGTGATTTCTGAATGCTTCTGGCTCTTTCTTCTGTACGAAGGAGAACCATCCTAACGGCAGGATGGAATCCCAGCAGGCACCTTTAATTCTTTCTTGGAGACACACCCAGGAAGGGAGAAGATGACATTATTATTTCTTAATATCTGGATGTTTTTTCTAATTACAAAGAAATGCATAAATAACTGTAGAGAACTTGGAAAACAGAAACACACAAAGATTGGGCGCCTGGTGGCTCAGGTCATGGTCCTGGGATTGAGGTCTGCGGCGGGCTCTCAGCTCAGCAGGGAGCCTGCTTCCTCCTCTCTCTCTGCCTGCCTCTCTGCCTACTTGTGATCTCTCTCTGTCAAATAAATAAGTAAAATCTTTTAAAAAAAAAAGAAACACAAAGATGGATATAAAAAGAACCCATAATCCAAGTTAACGGCTGTTAACATATTGGTGTATTTCCTTCTATCCTTTTCTCTTTAAGTAGTAGCCCGAGGCCATGTGAACTGATTGGAGCTTAAGAGCTATCTTTTGAATTTAATTATGCGTCGTCAGACTCTCTAAGACTTTGGGATTGCTTTAAATTTATTCCCATAGTTTCCCCTGAGCGTGTCCTTTTGTTTTCCCCCTGCTCTTTTCCCTTTTCCTGCAGGGGGCAGCTCAAATAGAGTCAATGCTTGCCTAGTACCCCTGTGCTGCACCCATTTTTGTGCGGGGCAGTGCCCCCCTAGCCCCAGCTTTTCAACTGTCCCTTCCACTCCCTTCTTGGGGGGGGGGTGATTTTTTTATAACCACAAATCTGATCTCTGTCCTTGCCGAACATCCTTTACTGGTTATTCTTTGCACCTAGGGTCAGACAGACAATGCCTTTACCCTGCCTCTCAGGCCCACTTGCTTGCTGTTCCCAGTTGTGAGGGCCTCCTCTCTGCTCTTGGACCTCTCAGTCACCTTCCCACCTCAAGCCTTCACCCTGCCCCTCACTCCTCTTCCGCTGGCTTTCCCGACTCAGCTGCCGGGCTTAGTTCATGTCTCTTTTTTTCAGAGAAGCCTTTTCTCACTGTGGCACCCTTACAGTCCCTCAACATCCCCTGTTACCTTTCCTTCACGGCAGACCATGCTTGGCACTTGTCTGCGTATTTGCTTGGTTATTACATGGCGTCTGTCTCCCGGATGGCTGCGAACACTTCCCGAGGCAGAAAAAAATCTGTTGTGGTGCATGCTATACCCTTAGTCTGCTGTCATCCCCAGGTTGGCCGCAACCCCCGCCCACGACTGCACCTGTCCTGGATGAGGCGCTCAATCTGTGCTTGATGAACAAGTGAGTGAACCCAGCGTTCATCTGGTGCAAAGCATCAGGGAAGCGTCACCGTGTTGTAATATATTAGATGGGGAGGTCTGGGAGAGAAGAGAGCGGTTTCTGACAAAGCCTCGGCAAGCCCCGCTGTCACAATCCCAGTCCTCTGTGAGTGCCCCAGAGGTGCCCGGCACACCGTGCTCTGTGCCATGGTGAGGCCAGGACGTGACTTGTGTGTGCAAAGATGCTGGTGTGGAAGGCAGGTTTGTGGGCTGATAAGTGAGGTAGATTTCCAGTGACGCCACACCTTGGCGTGGCTTTGCTACCCTTTGTGACCCACATTCTTGTGGGGAAGAGATCATTCTAGGGCCCCTCTGATGGTGTCAAACCTCCTGGAATGGAATGCCTCCATGGGGCAGAGCTGTCTGCCTTTGAATCAGTCTGGTGGACCGCTCTGGCTGGCCCATAGATCTTGCCTAAGTTAAAGATGGATTTTGCTTCCTTAGAACCCTTATCGATTGCTTCTCCAGAGGAGAATTCAGTAGATGTTTATTGAACACTGGCACGCTGTGCCAGGGAGGGAGCAAGGCACTTGGTATGGGGGGACATCAGACATGTGGGAAGCTAAGCCAGGGGATGGCTCTGTGGTCTTCCTTGTGCTGTCACATCACTATCTTAGTTCATCACAACACTCCTGTGACGTGCATGCTGAAGAAATGGAGGCTTTGAGTTTGCACGACTTGCCTGAAATCACAACAGTTTGTGTGGGAGGGAACCACAACTCCAGGTTGTCTTTTGACTCCAGCCCAGTGGTCCCTTTTATTACCCTAGGCTGAAGATATGAAGGTACTTTTGCTTCGTGCAGCCCCTCAGACATTTGAAGGTAGCTAATGTACTCCCTGAATTCTCTCTTTCCCTGAATCATTGATGCCCCCGGAATTGGCCTTCCTTGGATTCAATCACATGCTGATGCCTTTGCAAATTTGCAGAAGGTCATGGCTACTACTGTGCGACACTCTTCCTTCTGCAAATAGGTTCTCAACCTTGAAAGCTAGATTCTGAAGGGGAACTCGGGGTGGTGATCCCCCTCCCCCAGGCAATGAAGCCAGTTGCGAATCCTGGCACCTTCTTCTAGACCAACTCAGGAGGTGCTTTGCCAGCAAGAATCGTGTAGTGAGAGGTGACGGATATACAGACTTCCCAGGCGGTATGTGACCCCTGGGGCATCTTCTTCCTGACCTCCCTGTTAGAGTACCACCTGACTTAAACAGTTGATGTTATGGGACACTCATGACTAGTTAAAGAATGTCATTATACCTCCATTAGATCCATTCGCTATTTGGCTCTTATAAAGAAAAAAAAAAAAGTCTGGCTCAGCTCTTTGTAGCTTCCAACATTGGTCTTCTTGTGGCTGGGAAGCAGAAGAGCGTGCCTCTCCCACGTGTCTGTCTCTCCCTCACCTACACTCCACACAGGAAGTGCCCAGAGACTTCCAGTCTCAGCCCCAGCCCAGTCAGGCACAGCTGAGCAGGCCCGGTGAACAGCTGGGGTGCCCCCCCCCCCCATAGGCTGCACAGCCTTCTGGGAAGGAGCTCATCCCTGGGGGTGGAAGAAGGAACCAGCACAACAGCTGACCTGGGAACCAAGCTTTGATTGCAGCAGGGTGGGAATAATTCTGAGCCTGTTCTGGTGAATGGCTCACAACTGGTTTGGCTGGCAACTCAGCCCCCTCTGGGCTTCTTTACAAAACCCCTGGAGAGCAGAGAAGCTACACATACAAATGGGAAGCACGTTGTAAACTAATGCGTACTAGTCCCTGGGGAGCCAGGTTTGCACTTGCCTTCAGAGTAAAATGCACAATGGGGAGGAGAGGCCCTCTCCATCACCGTCTTACAGAACCCAGCAGTTCTTGGCTTCTGGGGGCCTCCGGGACCTCTGTGGTGTCAGTGACAGCAGGGCCCAGTGAAAGGTGGTAGTGTCCAGGGTTCTGGAACAAAGTGGTAGGTGGTCAGAAAACTGTGTGTGTGTCTTAATGCATACATGAGGCAACTTCTAGGGACCTAGACATATCGGTGGGGGGGGGTAGTAATTATGGAAGGGCTGACACCCTGAGTGAGCCAGTATAAGTTAAGCCTTGTTTCTAATATGATTTATCCAGGTAGCCCAGGAGGCCAGGATCCTGGGCTCCGGCCACCAGCTTCTCTTCTTGGATGAACATCCTAGTGTCCTCTGCTACTTTTCAGGCTCACAGTGCTAAGGCCCCCACTGCTCTCGTTACACCTTTCTGGAAGCACTCCAGGCTGCGAGAGCCAAAACAGTTTGCAGTAAGAATTTTCAGAAATCCTAGAATTAATGTGGCCTAGGCTGTTTTTGACTTGATGAAATGAAGGCTCATAAAGACGTGAAGTGATTAGCACAGACTCTGTATTCCCAGACAGTAGAAGAGCAAGGATGGGCCCTGAGTCACATAACTATAATTTCCTTTATGTTTCAATAAGGACCTCTCCCACTGGGTTGGGGGATGGTCTGACCTGGGGGCTGGACACATGGGTGCAAATACACCTCTCAGCCAGGAGATTTGTCCTCCCGCTGTGAGTCACACCTGGTCCTAACCCTCTAGGAGGAGGGGAAACAGGTACAGTTTTTCTCTGTGCCAACCGGTTTGATGGGGATGGCCCCAGTGGGCAGTACCAGTACATTTCTGGAAGCCAGTAGTGAGGACTCTCTTGTGCAAAGAGCATGGGCCTGCCTGTAACGAGTAGGGGCTTTGCAGGCAGCTCCGGGCAGATGGGGAAAGTGACTGAAGACTGTGGGCCTGTGACCCTAAAACAAGTGGGGCAGTTGTCCGCTTGGGACAAATGAGACAACCTAATAGTCCTCAGACAGAAAACCCTCAAGTAAACCTGCCCCGGAAAATCTGCTGAAGCCCCTGATAGTGGCCAGGGAGAGCCCCAGGAAGCCCGTGGACTTGCTGGGAGGTCAGAAGTAGCAATCTGTGAATGTCTGTCTTTGGTTGGGACTGCACCCAAACCCTGAGATGGCCTGCAAATGTCAACATTTCATCCACTATATATGTAGTCAGGGTTAGCAAGTAGATTTTGCTTCCAGGTCAAGTGCAGTTGATTCACAGAAGCATGTTGAGAAGGGTTTTGAGGCAGGCATTGGGATTAGCTGGCTGCCACATCTTCTGTCACCCCAGCAGGGAAGAGGTACCAGTGTTGTGGGAGACAAAGTAACTGTCCTCTTGAGATTAGTCCACACACTCATCTCTCAGCCTACAGACAGGTTATGTTACATGGCTGAGGGGAATGAAGGTTGCAGATGGGCTGACTTTGAGATATGAAGATTATCCTGATTGAAGGTCTGGGTGAGACCAAAGTCATCCCAAAGATCCTTATAGGTGAAAGCTAGAGATGAGGACTCAGAGTCAGTGATGTGATATTATGTGAAAAAGACTAGTGGATATCATGGGCTTTGAAGATGGACGAGACCACAAGCAAACAAATGTAGGCAGCCTCTAGGAACTAGAAAAGGCATGGAAAAAGATTCTCCCCTGCAGGCTCCAGAAAGGAACACAGTTCTGCCAACCCCTTGACTTTAGCCTTGTGAGAACCATTTTGGACTTGTGGCCTCCAGAATCCATGGTACTTTGTTATAGCAGCAAAAGGAAACCCATAAAATCTCTCCCTCCCACTTCTTCCCCTTCCCCTACCCCCTCTCTGTCCCCTTCCTTTTCTCTTTTCCTCCCTCTCCCTCCCTTCTTCTTTCTTCCTCCCTTTCCCCCCTCCTCCTCCCTCCCTCTCTTCCTTCCTTCCTTCCTAGAAGGACTCTGGCCATGGATTATGCTAGGACACAAGCCAGGTGGCCACAACCGGAGGCTGAGACCAGCAATAATGCTCTTGGGGTGAAGCTCTTTGGTATGTTGGGAGCCCACTGGCGAAACAAGAATAATTCTTCTAGAACACAAATATCTGTGATTTTGTTTTTTTTCCTGGCTCTCCTGAGGACCAGATTTATGATTGGGGTGGGTCTTTTTTTTTTTTTTTAAGATTTTATTTATTTATATGACACAGAGAGATTACAGATAGGCAGAGAGGCAGGCAGAGAAAGAGGGAGAAGCAGGCTCCCCACTGAGCAGAGAGCCCGATGTGGGACTCAATCCCAGAACCCTGAGATCATGACCTGAGTTTAAGGCAGAGGCTTAACCCTTTGAACCTCCCAAGCACCCGGAGTGGGTCTTTTTACTTCTTTCTTGGCCTGTGAAATGGGGAGGATGGACTAGAATCAGTGTTTTCTAACCATTTGTTTTTAAAAATTTATGCCACCTCAACTAGGGAGATTTTGTTGCGCGTTCCTTATTGCCATTTATATGACGAGAGCAATCTATTGTTATGTTTTCAAATTTTTTTTTTTTTTAAAGATTTTATTTTTTATTTGACAGAGAGAAACACAGCCAGAGAGGGAACACAAGCAGGGGGAGTGAGAGTGAGAGAGGGAGAAGCAGGCCTCCCGCTGAGCAGGGAGCCCATTGTGGGACTCGATCCCGGGTCTCCGGGATCGTGACCTGAGCCGAAGGCAGTTGCCCAACCAACTGAGCCACCCAGGCGCCCCTTGTTTTCAAATTTTGAGGTAAATCATAAATCATGTTTCCAGATCACACATTCCTCTTCCCCTCTACCCAGTTTCTGGGTTTCTGGGCAAAGCCCTCCTCCCTTCATCCTGCCATCTTGCCCACAGTTGAGAATCCGTCCATTTGATGGTTTGGAATTTTTTTCTGGGTATAAGATTATTGTTGTCTAAGGGTGCATATATTGCAGAAGAGAGGAGATGAGGCAGACTTTCTGGTTGTACATCTCTCTTCTGGGGACCCCCGCACCCCATTTTTCTCTGCCTGGACCAGTTCTCTCTCTGCTCCCCCACCACTATCCCCCATAGGTGGCCCCTTGCCTCTCCCGGGCTCTGAGGCAGCAGGCCGGCAGCACTTCTGAGCGAGCGGACCATCTCTCAGCAAGACTGCTAGCCTGGTAATCTTTTTATTTCTGCCTGGTACTATAGCATTAAGAGTGATCTCAACTTCAGAGATTATCACCTCTCATCTTTTCTTTTTTTCTTTTTTCCTTTTTCTTCCTGCAAGATGATAAAATTACCAGACAAGCCCCTCCCTTCCTCCAGGCCTATTCAGAGATCAGAGATATTTATTTCTCAGGTAAACAGCTGTAATCTGCCTAACTAGACTTTATCGCAGTTAAGCAAGTTAAATTCTCCAGGTTTAATCCCCTGTGTGCTGTGTTTTTTTCTTTTTTTTCTTTTTTTTTTTTTTGAGTATAAAGCTTTTGACATCTTTTGATATAATACGGCAACTCTGGGCCACTGGATATGATTACGCGCCAGGCAAAGAGGTTTCAATGTGACTGAACTGGAAAAGAAGGGACCCTCTGCAAAACAGCTTCAGGCAGAAAAAAGTACGTGGAAAAGCACATTTGTCAGAGGAAAGGAGGAGGGTAAGCAGGTGTTTTGCAGGGCTTGGATACTCTCTGTGAGTCACGCCAGCCTTTGGTGGCCGGTCAGTAACATGAGGTCCAAACTGCGTCAGCCCCTGATTCCATGTCTTTCTGCCTTGTCCCTAAACCACGTGCTGGGCACAGTGGCGGGAAGACGGGAGAAGCAAATGGCCCCATGCCTGAACATGGAGAACATGCCATTTCTAGTGGGAGACACCTGGTGGACTTGCACCTCTGGAAGGCAGCACGAGGGGGGCTTAAGACCAAGAGCTACAATCAGACTTGGCTCCAGTTATCAAACATTCCAGGGTGTGGGGAATGGTGAGAGGACAGGAGATCACTGTTTGACTGAAAGCTGTCCGAACCCAGGTGGGGACTGGAGCGAGCTTGGGAGAATGGATGGGCCCTGCGTGGGCAGGTGGTGGCAGCAGGGGCGGGACAGCAACATTCCAAGAATCCGGCAGAACCCTGGGGCTCGGGAGTAGGGAGCTGCCTGCTGTGTGTTGTGTCCAGTGAGGAGACCATGGGCCAGTTTTTCTGCCCAGAGTCCACTGTGGCCGCCTCGAACGTGCCAGAGCCATGCTCAGAAGCGCTTCTCGTTTCTATGAATATATAGACTGCGTGTTGGCTTTTCTTTCTTGTCGACCTTCCAGTCACTCCTAAATTCAGTTCCCGTTCGTTCTCTGCCTCTCCCTGCCTGCCAGTGCCACCCATGCTCTCAGCCAAGCGGTGACATTTTCCCCAAGCACAGCCTGTGCATGTTTAAAGCCTGAGATGCACGTTGGGTTTGACTCCTCCTGCCACCCTCCCTTTGAATGTGTGTGTGTGTGTGTACGTGTGTCTGTGTGTGTGAGAGAGAGTGTGTATTTTTGGCCTCGAATCCCCATTAAAGAGAAAAGGAGAGAAAACTGCTGGGCCCAAGGATCGAGAGGCAATTCGTGGAGCCCTAATAAACTGCCCTCCTAGTCTCGCTGCAGGCAACACTTGGTTGGAGACAGACCCACCAGGAAGTTGGTTGTCTCTCTGAGAAGGTAGAGAGCTGTGGGGTCGGGGGGGGGGGCTTCTTGATCCCCCCACTTAGGGAAATACAGGGCCCCAGGCCACCTCTCTCTTCCCTCTGGGTGGCATCTTCCCGAGAGCTATAGGAAGTGTGTCCTAAGTGCCATCCTGTTCGCCCATCTTCCTCTTAGGCACCCTCCCCTCTCCCAGCACTGGGTGCCCTGGGTCTCTGCAGGGCCAGTGCAGTGAATGGCTGCCCAGCCAACTCTGAGCCTGGTTCTTGCTCCTGAGGGTGAGAAGCATGGCACCAGCTGCAGGAAGGGTTCCAGACCCTCAGCATGTGTCCTGTGTGTGCTCCTTGCAGCTCCTCACTGCCTACCTGGGGGCTCTTTAGTCCTTAAATCTCTGTCTCCATGTCTGTCCTGAGCAGGAATCCCTTGTTGCAATTTGTCAGGGTGTGTGTGTGTGTGTGTGTGTGTGTGTGTGTGTGTGTGTATGAATGAAAAGCAAGGGAAGGGGTATCTTTAGATACCTCCCAATGAAGTACCAGTGGCCCCTCAAATTCATCTCTTCACCTCATTTCCACATTGGTCATTTTGGGGGGAGTTAGGGTTGTGCCCTCCTTCACTCTGAGCACTTACACACTGTTGCCAGGTATTAGCTCTCACTGTGAATTGTCTTCTTCAGGGGCAGGTGGGGAGAGCAGAGCTTGATGGGGCTGCTGGGGGTTGGGGGAGGAGAGGAAAACCTGGGGAACCTTCTTGTGGAGGCGCTCTGAATGGTTGAAGGGGCCCCAACACTGCATTCTAGGTGACAAGAAGGAAAGCAGGGAGGACACGGTGGGACTGAGAAAGAAGAGACTCTCTTCTCATGGAGTGGACTTGGGCCAGGGTGACGGGGTTAGAGGGCCCTGTTTGGGCAGGGCCCCAATTCCATCAGGACTAGCTGAGCTGTCAGCAGGGCCGAGTCCCATACCTCCTCATTGGGAGGAGAAGAGGAGGCTTAGCAAGCCTTAATCTACCCTGTGGTTGTCTGGCTTGCTTCTGGCTTCTGGTTTGGAGATGCTGGAAAGCATTGGAAGCATGTCATGACAGGATCCTTCATCTCGTACGTTTGCTCTGAAAGTGGTGCGATACATGTAGTAATTTGAAGACTGTAAGAGAATACTGACATGCTGTATGTAGCTTTTGAAATGATGGAGAAATCCAGTGGACGAATATTCACAAAGCACCGATTACCTCCAGAGTTGGGACATCACACTGCCTGCCATGAGACTTACTGAAAACCACAGTCATCGTACAGGCAGTACCAACCACTGAGGATCTTTTCTGTGCCAGGCATTCTGCCCTGTGATCCTGGCAGTGACCCTTTTACTAAGGAAATCGACTTAAAGAGGTTGAGTAAGTTGCCCATGGCTACATAACTAGTTAGGAAGAAAGGCTGGGATTCAGGCTCAGCCCCAAAGCAGGAAATAGGTGAACGGAGGAACAGACTGAGTCAACAGAAAAAAGGTGTGAGGTTAGATGCTCAGGGCTGTGGTTCTGATAAATCTTAGAGGAGGTGGTGATGAGAGAAGGTCTGTGGAAGCTCAGGTGGTGACAGAAATTTCTGGAAGGAGCTAAGGCTTGAGCGGGATCTAGGGAAGTAAAGGGGTGTATAGAAGGCGTTTCAGAGTGGATTTAGGTACAAGAGTGAGCATGAGGTGTGTGAGTGTCAGTGAGAAGGGAAGACAGCATGGGGGCTTGGTTTAGGGAAGAAGACACAGCAGATCAGTGTGGTTAAATGTTAGAGTCCCCGGCCATCCTGTGTGCATTTGGGCAAACTGATAAAGCCTTCCAAGGCCTAGCTCCTTGAAAGTGCAACAGGGAAATAATAGCACCTCATCTACCATTCTGTGGTGAGGACCTTGAGGTAGTTTGTGGGAGGCACTTAGCATGCTGTCTGGCACATGCCGCACATGCCATCTAAGTGGAGAGTGTTCTCCCCTCACTCGAGAATCTTCGGTTTTTGGGTTCTCTTTACTCTTCCCCCTTCTTCGGGGTCCTCCAGCCCCTGAGTCATCAAGTCCAATTGATTTTATCTTCATAATATTTGTTTGTTCTTGTCCTTGCTCACTGCCACCACACTGTTCTAGAGCCCTGTCTGAATTATTGCAACAGGCCCCCGCTCTCTCCTGCCCACACTCCTTACCCACATCAGTCTACTTTGTACATCAGTACTGGATTATTCCCCCTGAAACACTGCCCTCTCCATCTTACTTCCTTGCTGAGAACCTTCCGGTGGCTCACTCTTGCCTTTGAGATGAAAGCCAGGCTCTTCAGCTGAATTACCTATATCCTACTTTCTCATCTGCCTCTGTTTCTCAACATGGTTGCTATTACTGCTTTATGAACACGCTGTGTTCTTTGCCATCAGTGGCCTTCAGCCTGATTCTCTCCTCCAGGAAACTACTCTTCCTCTCCCTCTGGCAAGACACTAATCTTCCAGGCTGGCTCATCTGAAACCCACCTCCTCTGTGCAGATGTTCTGACTCTTCTGCTCGTGAGATCTCTCTCCTCAGTGGACAGCTGTTACACTCTCTCCGAGCCATGCTCATTGGTGGCCAAGTGCTGTCTCGTAACGATCTACTGTCATGAACAACAACAACAAAAATCCCCCCAGATGGGCTGCAAATTCTCAGTGGAAGACCACTTTACCCACCTCTGCTGTTCCCTGTGATTCCCAGCATAGAGCAGGGCTGAACATCTAGAAGGCACTCAACCCATTTTTTTAACAAATTAAGTTTATGGAATAAAGGTGCAAGTGAGAATCATGATAATGAAGGGAAGGTGGGAGAGAAGAGCCTCCTTCCCAGTGCAGAAAGGGTGCTTCGGGTCCTGCAGCAGAAGCTCGTGGCTCAGCTTGGCCAGTCATTCAGCTCACTGGAAACCAGCAGCCTCTCTCTCTGTGCTTCCCTCTGGGCCATCCCCACTGTCTCCCACCTTGCTTTCTTCCCTCAGAAGTTGTTCTTTGCCCATAGCTCTGCCCTAGGGCTTCCTGGTAGAGCTCACAGCCCTGCAGAAGGAAACCGGAGCTGGGTGGGATTGGTGCTTTGGTGGATGTCTTGTAGCTGACACTCAGGCCTTGCCCTGCTCTAGTTCACCACTGGTTGGGAGGGTTTGTTTAATGTCTCAACAGATGAGTCAAGACTGTATGAATGAAGGATAGCACACAGCGGAATACAATGCCAAGCCTTTAACAATAATATGTGGCCATTTGTTGTATCCTTAATGACAATAACAGCAATCATGGTGGTAATCTGATGGGGAGAACAGGGCAGAGTGAATGATGGGGTGGGACATAAGAGAATCTGATTTTCATCCCGGGGACTTGGGGTTTCAAGCCAGGCTTTCCATTTTTTCTTTTTTTTTTTTTTTGGTTTAGTGTTCCATGCCCCGCTGGCAGGATGCCTCCCTCTGATTCAAAGGGGAAGAAGAATCCCTCACCCGGGGATCTTGGGGACGTCAAACCGCTCCTTACGCAACAGCCTCCTAATGAGTTAAGTGTAAATGAATCAGAAGCAGATGGATTGGATTGTTCTGGAAATACACCCGAGGTTTGAAAATTAAGGGAAAAAGCGTTTGGCAAAGGCATTTTGGGGTTTGCCAAGACCCAGAACATTTGAAAAACAGTTCGGGATTTTTTTCTTTTTCTTCTTTCCTTTCCTCTTTGGTTGTAAAACCCCAAATGCTGCCTGGAGGCAGCAGAAGAGATGGGCCTTGTTCTCCTCTTGGAGTGAAGTTCTTCCTGCGGCGCGGGTAATGGGCCCCAGACAGGAGGCAATGGGCTAGAAAGCTGTTGTGTCCAGGCGCAGAACAGCCTGGCCGCTGGGGGAGGCAGCCCCTGGGATCTGCAGCTCCCTGACGGGGGCCCCAGTCCCCCAGGTCTGCATGCGGTTGCTACCTTTGCCCGGCAGTGAGCCTCTTGCCTTTCATAAGACTTGCCTCACCTCGTCCAAACATGAGGAAGCTCGTTCTAGAAGGGAAATGGTCTCCAATTTGCTAGGCGAGAAACTTTGGAGGTTAGCAAACACTAATCCAATAAAATAGAAAGTGAAGTGTTTATTCTAGAAAAAACCCTTTAAACATTTTTTTTTTTTATTAGTCACATTTGGCACAGTTGAACCTTTCCCTGGAGAGACCATCTTGCTGAGGGAAAAGAGAGAAAGCAACTGTTTCAGCAGAAAACTCAACCTAGCAGTTCCTCAATTTGCTGCTGGCTGGCTGGCTGTGTGTGGGACACAAAACCAAACCTCTCTGTGCTCTGGTTTCCTTATAACCGTTTCTGAAGATTTTGTCTGCTCAAAGGCAAATATATGCATCAAAGACGTTGGGCTCATTCATGTTAGAAAATGAATCTTAATGGCACGAGAGTATGAGGTCTCACTGGCGTGTCTGACACAGGCATCTACTTGTGGGGCCTCACACAGCTGCCCACTCCCAGCATCATGTGCCTTCTCCGTTGGGGGGAGCACGTATGGGGGGCCTGGCCCTGCTCTCTGCCATGACTCGCAGGGAGTGCTCAGCGACCTGCAGTCCCACTGCAGGATTTCCAGTCGCTGCTCCAGGGTGTCCCACTTGCAAGAAGTGCTGTCCTCATCGATGGCTTTGCCACAGCATGTTCTGGAAAAAGTAGTACCGCTGTTTCCCTGCGAGCCGCTCTTGTGTGCCCGGCTCCCCAGGCTGCAGTGTGCTGGCCTCGCCGGCTTCTGACAGGACCGCGCAGGCACTGGAGCATGCGCCATTCAGAGGCTGTGGGGCCCTGGGCAGAGTGGGAAGGAGCATGGCGGAATCCCATTCTTCCTCGGAGACCTGGCCTGTTTCCTGTGCTTGTTCCTTTACTCCTGCATCAGCTGTGTTCGTGCGGGATCCTAACCTGATTCCCTGATCGCCCCGGCCCCAAACTGTTCGCCGTTTATAAAGAGCTTTCACACATAGGATCCCACAGTGCCTCTTCTCAAAAGCCCATGGAGAATGCAGGGGACTTCATCTCATCTTGTCACCCTTATTTTAGAGAGGAGAGGTTCTGACCACAGTCCCAGGGCCAGTGGGTGGCACGGCTGGGTCCAGAGCCCTCACTCACCACTGTGCTTCCTCTTTGGACTGAAATCCCTTTGTTCCTGATCAGCATCTGTTTTGTTCTGTTGCCTTGTTACATCACCCCATATGGACTGCAAATGCCTTTGGGACAAGGTGCATGTTTTGCACTTCTCTGTAACTCCCATGGTGTACCACAGAGATACTTGTACGTGGGATCCAACTAACCAGTGTCTAATGACCAGGGAAGAAGATGGAATTGGGTGGGACTGGGGGCAACCCAACCCCAGTTCAGGGCAGACAGATTGGCGTTGCTGCTCTGGGTCTTGGGGATCACCTCCAACTGCCGCCTGACCCCCCTCCACCCCACCCTGCAGTCTGGACCGGTCTCCTGGTCCTCAGCTGCGACACCATTACCGACTGTCACCGTGGTCCCAGGCTGAGTTCCTCGCATGGGCCATGAAATGTGAAAGAAGATGTTCACTTTTAGATATTGTCCCGGCCAAATAAATACCAAGCAGAACTCAGGAATTGAAGGGAGAAGGCAGCCTGTGTGGGGAGGAAGTGAAAGGACCACGTGGTCTGCCAGCTGGGGCCTGGCCCTGCCCCAGAGTGCTGGGTTCCCTCCTGCCTGGCTGGGTGACCTCAGCGCACTGCCCCTGGCTGAACTCAAGAACAAAGATCCTCTCTGTCCCGCCTACTTGCTTCTTAACCATAGGAGTGAGAGGGCAAATGAGATCCCATTTTGAACTCCCAGGAGAAAAGACAGCAGTAATAGTAACAATTATTTGGAGGTTACAGCTGCCATCAAACAGAAAACAGCTCACCCCTCAGGGCAACTGGAGGCCACTTCTAGGAGCCTGAGCAGTCTCTCCCCCTCCCAGGCTCCGGGGGTGCGGGAGGGCGAGGGGAAGGACAGAGAACATCAGTGGTTCTGTTTCAGAGGCATTCATGTTCTGGCTTCTCTAGGTGCATGGGAACCCTGAGAAGGCCTCCTCGTGCCCTCTTGGTTTCTTCCTCTGCTCTGTGAGTCCTGGCTTCTCCATTTGTGACGTGATGATTCAGGGCAAAAGTGGACTTGTCAGAAACAGGAAGGGAAGATAAGATAAAAATAAAACAAAATAAAATAAAAAGTTAGCCAGACATAACTTTCTCCCCACCTCTGCCCCCACCCCTTAGCATTCACATCCTTAAAACAGAGCCCTGCAGCAAAGCCCAGAGTGGGGGCCAGACTTCGGGTTCCAGGTCTGGAGGCTGGAGAGTAGTGGGGGAAGTGAATTAGCGCCCTGTGCCTGCCCAGATGGAGGAGCAGAGTTCTAGGACACAGGGCTGTGGGCAGCGGGGCCTGCCTCAGCCTCAGCCCTGCACACTGTGCTCAGCCCCCATTCACCCCAAGAGCCAGCGAGCTGGGGAGCTGCAGCATGATTGATGGGCCCCAGCTTGAATAGAAAGTCCAGATCCCAGGGAGACAGCTTAAGAGGTAGGAGGAGAGACACTTCTCACATCTGCAACAAAATTAAAAATTAAATAAATAAAATTTGTTAGTTTACAAATAGAATTGTTACTTGTTACTCATGGTATTAATCTCCTATTTTAATTTAAAAAATTTTTATTAAAAAAATTTTTTTTTTCGGTAACGCCCGTGAAAGACGTTTGCTTCATGCCAACATTTCTGCAGAACTAATGTGGGTGGATTGTGACAGATATAATTTCTCCATCCTACAGTTTCATCAACTTGAGTTCTGTTAAACTATACCCGCTGGGCTTAGCTCCTTTTAAAGTTTCCGCTTTGACAGGTAGATTTATTAGTCTTGAAATTTGTACAAATCAGATGTCACTCGTGGCAACTTGTCAAAATGTCAGTCTGGCAAGGCAGCATGAAAGGCTTTCTGGAGAGAGAGACAGACGAGAGGCAGGCTTTAAAGAACTCCAGTGCGAGCCATAGGAAGGAATGGGAGGGCGTGCAGCCTCTTGATCCTGAGGGCTTTACTTTATTAAATATCTCAGGCTGTACAGGGGGAAGGGTCCTCGGATCCCAGGTCTTGGAGACATCACGTCTGACAGCTCCCAGATGATGGCTCCTGTCGATTACAGCGTCAAGTTTCTGGCTTGTTATGTGCACTTAGTGGGAGAAGGCTCAGGATGTTGGCATGGGGGGCACGGTAGGGGGGAGGGGAGAGCAAATCCAGGTCTTTTTGTTTCAAAAATCCCTTGGGTGGGGCTATGCAGCTGGATGGGCGTTCCAGGTGGGCTTTCTTGGCCAGAAGTATGGGGCGCCTTCTGGCTCCCCAGTGCAAATTCTGGTTCCGCTGGGGAGAGAAGGAAGCCTGAGGGAGAGGGAAGCTCTCAGGTGCTGCGGACCTGTGGGAATAGGTCGGTTCTATCTTGGCAGAGTAGAGCTGCGGGGGGCAGGGGTCCTACAGCAGACCCGGGAGCCCAGGGCTCACTTTACCAACCTGCGGGGTTCCCGAACTTCCCAGACTTCTCTGTCCGGGGTCAGTTAATCAGAGACCCTTCGATTTTGTAAGCTCCATAATTGTCTTAGTTTGACATAGCAGGAAATGTTACTCATAGTCCAAAAATTATCTGAAAATTTTTTTCCCCTGGGGAAAGGGGGCAGTGCTATAGAAAAGCCCTGGATGCAGCTTTCTCCAAAGGCAGACTGGGGGTGGGGTGGGTGCAGGTGGGGGTTGTGGGGGCATTCAGGGCTCCATAGAGGTGCCCTCTTGGGGACAGGTGGGGCTAGTGCTACAGCACTGGTGTGTGTGTGCGTGTGCGCGTGCGTGCGTGCGTGTGGCTGTCTCTCCCTGGATTATTGCGCTGCTTGCTCATGTTTGTCTGTCTGTTCTGGAAAGTTGGAAGATACCAAACAAAGCTGTCGTTCTCCGTATTCCGCCACCTTCCTCTCCCACTGTGTAAGGAGTTCTGGCAGGCTGAATAGTGTTGTCTTCTGAGAGGAGGGCCAAGGACTGTAGGAGGAGGGGGCTTGCTTCCATGGGTAAGTGCGAAGACTCACCGCCCCATAATAGGGTCTTCCTTCCTGCTGCCTCAGGTCGGAGTTGGGGGGCCACCAGGCTGGCCTACTCAGTGTCACCTTCCCAACTGTCCCCACCTGCTCTGGTCCATCTGTCTGCGTGCGAGATGTGTCTGGGCATCAGGAGCAGGCACGGTTTACTTTGGGAAGTGTGAAGCAGGCTCTCTCCACCCCATCCGTTCCTTCCCCGCCTTTTCATGGCTTTCTGTATGGAATAATTGAAGGTCATTTTCTTCATAAGTTCCCAGAAACTCCTGCTAAGATGTAAAGCCCTCCTTGAGGGGTGATGCACACGCGCCCCCCCCCCCCCCCCCAGCGATTAGGTGGCACTGCTGAAAGGAAGGGAGTATTCTGTGGAGAGGAAGCAGGGCCAGGATCAGGGGAGGAGAAACATGAGGATCTGAAGGGACCTGCCTTACCTTGTTATATTTTTGAGAGTCCAGCGTGCTCCTTGCGTCTTGGTCCTGTCCCCTGAGTGGGGAGCAAGGTTTTTTGAAGAGATCCGGGAGGGCTGGGTGAGGGATGGACACTGGGCACTGTCTCCCCACTCCTCTCATTTGCTTTTCTCTCTGGAGATGGGAAGGGACTGCCACTTGGGGCCTCTGTTCCTTTACAGCACAGGTGCTGGTGTTGGTGGCTGAGTCCTCTTCTGCCAGCAGGAGGGAGTGTGAGAGCTCAGGCGGGCCGTCTTCGCTGCTGTGCCCCTGGGAAGGTATTCTGTCGGTATTCTTCCTGAGAAGGCTTTGGAGGCTTTCTGTTTGGAGCCTGGCACCGTGAGGAACTCCACTGACCTTGTGAGTGAGTGAGATTATCCCAGGTGAAAAATCTCAGGCATTAAGAAGCATGTTAATGATACTGGTCATGATATAATAATAGCAGTAATTATCCTAATAATCCCTTAGGATGCGTGCATGTCTTTCCAAGTACTTAGAGCACTTTCCCATTTATGATCTCACATAACCTTAACCTACTTCTGGTGGAGAGACTGGGTGGAGCAGGCCATCATAGCTGCATGGGGAAACTGAGGCACCCAGCTCATGCCTTCCACTCTGGTCTCTTACTTAGCTGCACAAATCCTGCAAAAAGGAATTTTCATTTTTGCTGTCACCCATCCTGTCCCTGAGAGTGAAACACACAGGCACATGTATGCACACATGCACGTGCATACGTATGCACACACACACATCTGTGGCTTCCAACCCCCAAATGTGCCATTACTGAAAAGCACTGTGGCTTAGGGAGTTGAGAGACTTAATCATCAGCCTCCACCCCTGCTCATTCCTCCTGTGCTGTGCAGGGGGTGTTGCTCATCAGAAGGGAGCAGGGAGGAGGCAGATCTGAGGAGCACTTCACAGGGGAAGACTCTTTGGAAGAAATCACTCTGTGTCATAGTGCAGGGTGACTTACTTTCATGTGGCAAATGTATTCTGGCAGCTCCCTGCTCTGCATGCCTTAGATCATTAAAGAAGGGGTGGGCCCGGGGACTTCTCCCAGCCCCTCCTCAGAGGACAGCTCTGCCAGTCACCCGCAGGCGTCCTGGGGTCACTTTCAAAGGGAGAGCATGGGGTCCTGAGAGGCTAAGTGGTAGAAAGCAGAGAACAAGTCATGGGTGCTCACTGCTAGCTGGAGTCCTGTGATTCCATTTACTAAACATGTCTCTGCTTAGTAATTTCAGGGCAGCCAGCAGGGAGAGAGCGTGCGAGGTTGTAGGGAGGAGGGAGGCGAGGAGGGGAAGGCAAGCAAGAAGGGAAAAAAAAAAAAAAAACCCACCAGCCCGTCTGGCATCAGTTCAGAAAGCTCTCCAACTCACACATCTGGTTCTTATATTTCAAAGTTAATTAGTCATATTGAGGCTGTCTGAAGATAAATTTATCATCCAGAAAAAACACAAACAGTTTGAAAAATGAAAGGAAGTGAGGTGACATGGCTTGACGTTTAAATAAATCATTTTAACATGATTAAAAAACTTGTCCTGTCTGACACCTAGCACTTGGGTACTTTGTAAAGACTTTTTGACAAAGACAAGTCCCTGTTTGGTATACAAAAAACCCTTGCCATTAAATTACTCAGAATAATCTTTGGCCAGTTACTTTTCTGAGTGACTACCAGGGAGGAGGGCCTGTAGCCGGCCCCTGCTCTCTGGGGTAGCAGCAGGGAGCTTGGTGAGGTCAGTGATTATCCCAGTGGAAAACAACAACAACAACAACTATCCCAGTGGAAAACAACAACAACAACAACAACAACAACAGCAGCAGCAGCAGCAACAACAACAACTCAGATGTTAAGAGGTTTGGGTAACTGGAAGGTTTTCCTGAGAGAGGAGCATGCATAAAGTGAATTTATAATCTGGCTCTCTCGGGGCGGCTGGGGTTTGAGCAGGAAATCCTTTCCCAGCTGAAAGAGGAAAGCTCCTCTTTGGACGCCCGGACAATTTCTCCCAAGAACCAGATGTGTCCTGTTCTTTCCACCTCCCAGGGCTTAGGTGACAGTCGGAATCCTGTGACGAATGGAATTAAGAAGCGGGGCTCTCTCTGGCCTAGCTAGAGTGGGCAGTGGCCAGATGGGGGTGGGAGAAATGTAAGTAATCGTGAGCGCGGGGGTGTTGGTTTGTTCTTGGAGCAGATGGAAGCGAGCTGGAATCCAGCCCTCTGAGTGCAGACGTGACACCCCCATGTGCTCCCCGCCTCCCCAGTGCACCCGCTGTACTTCGTAAAGGTCACTGGTTCTTGTTCTTTGTCGTGACAGACAGTGCTTCCTAGCCTGGCTCGGTGATGGGAACAGACACCGGAGCAGCAGACGCGCGTAGAGGTGCTGGTGGCATCTCGGGGTGTTTCTAGGTGTAATGGAAGAAGGCAGTGGGGGCTGGGGGCACGTCCCAGGGCTTTCTCCACCCCTGTCCAAGGTAAAATGGCTCTCGGGAGATTTCAGCGTGCCTTCTGGTTTGGCCTTTGGTTGTGTTCTCCAGGCAGGACAGGAGCGATATAATACAACATGAATGTTTTCTCCGATTAGCAATTTGGTCTCATCAGTTTTGTTAATGGGATAACAAGAGGTGCTGGTTATGGTGCAAAAGTCTCATCATGTTGGTAATTTTCACTGTAACATGTTAGCAATCTGTCACTATTTGTTTCCAGCAATACTGGCAAGAGTCTGCTTACATCAGGGGCTCTAATTCTTTCTCCACAACGCCAGACTGTGCCTCCTTTCTCTGGCTGGGGAGCTTCCCCGGTCTCGATCTGTCTCTGTCCGTCTTGCTGGGCCTTTGTTTCTCCCTTCCCGTGTTTCGGTCTCTGTCTCTGATGCCTGCGCCGCTCTGGTAACTCAGGATGGTGGTGGTGTGGGAGGGAAACACTGCCCTGTGCCGCCTGCCAGGAGAGAGTTCCAGAGCCAGAAGCCCTGTACTGCCGTTGCTCCCGCCCTCTCATCGGTCAGATGGAGAACATGAGGCATAGGCCACAGCAAGGACTTGCCCAAGGTCGCAGCCCACTTATTAGAGTCTGTGCAAGGTCAGGCCTCAGACTCTGGTTTCGTGATTTCAGATCCGCAGTACCTTTTACTACTGGATGAACGATGTCATGTGAAGAAATCAGTCAGTCCCAGAAACCAACTTTCCCACGTATGGGAAAATCATTCCAGGGAAATTAAGAAGGTCACAAAGAGGAGAGAGTCTCCTTCACCGGTTCAAGGAGCCTTTCCCAGCATCATGAGGCTGAGCCCCCAGACCAGGTGGTTGGCCAAGGTGAGTCATCCTACCAGCTGTGACATCTCAGTCTCAGGGTCCCTGTTCTGGAATCAAGAAAGAGGATGTTCTCCTTGGTGAACGCTGGCCGGCAGTAGGGCGGACGCAGCTCCTGGCCCGAGCCTTCGTCACCAGCTGCTCAGGACAGAAGCTCTGGCCATAAATAATCTGTCCTCTGCCAGTGAGATGCTCTTGCCCGCCTCTGGGCCCTAGTCCTCAGCTGTAGCTCCAAGAGACCTTCACCTTGCCCTTGTGCATTGCTGGGGGGCCAGGAGTCACTCCTGCAGGAAGCCGTTCAGTTCCACACGGTTCCGCACAGTCCCACAGCTGGTGCCGTGAGGTGTGGAGGCCGAGAGAAGCCAGAAGCACCGCCCCGCTGTGCACCGGTGCCAGATTCCCAGCCAGACGGCCTGCAGTGCGGCCCTGTGACCTTCCTAGACAGAGCCACTGTCAGTCTCCGCTAGTTTCTCTACTTCCCAAATGCGGGTTCCTAACAGTTTGCTCATAGGTTTGTGGTGGGGAGTAGAGAAGATGTCTGCAAAGACCCAGAAGGCTCCAAGGCACATGGTAAGTCCGCCTCCTCCTCCCAGTATGGCCCACGTGGTGCAGGTGCCTGCCAGGCCATCTTTTGAATTCATTCCAGCCGCTGTCAAGCTCAGCTCAGGGCGAGGACCTGCTCGTAGTTCTGGACGTGCCCATGAAAGGGTGCTGGCCTGCCGGAGGAAGTGTTCCATTTCCAGGGTCCAGGAGAGGTTCCAAGGCAGAGGGATTTGGGGCCCGAATAAAGCAAATATGGAGCGGAAGGAGAGAACCCACTGACCAGAGGTGGTGATGTTTCCGGGAAAGAGCGTCTATTCAAGTTTCTGCCCTGGGGTGGGGGTGTGGAGCAAGGATGGAGAGGGAAGTTCCCGCTCTGACTTGGTGCTGGGTAGCGCCACCAGGCTTCTCCACACTCTCTCTGTCAAAACCTTCCCGCGAATTGTCCAGTGCTTCAGTGATGGCTTCTAATGAACCCACCAGCTGACTTTGAAATCTCCAAACAGGCTCATCATGCCTGATGAATAATAAACACTGTTCATGGGGCATCCCTTTGGCCTCAGAGGCGCGGGGCGGGGTGTGGGTGGGGCGCGGCTCGGAGGGGCGCCTGCGGGAGAGGGGGCCTGGGCTGGGGCCTGCGGGCGCTCTGGCTGGGTGTCCGCCTGCCTGTCTGTCTGCTGCTTCCTCTGCAGGTAGCCGATTGTGTGGGTGTGTGTGCATTTGCTTTTCTTGTGACCCAGGTCTCTTCTTGGGAAAGGGGAAGGGATGGGATTCACAGTGGGAACAGGGTAAGAAGGGGGAGGTCTGGTATAGGTAGGGCCTGGAGACCTGCTGTTGTCCGGCTGTAGGAGCTAGGGCTGCTTTTGGCACCTCTTTGGGTCTTGATGTCTGTTTGTGCTGCACATGGCCAGCTCCTGCTCCTTGAGAGCATCTGTGGGGAGGGTTCCCATAGCACAGGGTGTGTTCTCTTAGGATCTCTGGATCAGAATGGTGCCTGTCCTGTTATTTGTGTCCTCTCTGGGGAGGGAAAGCGAGCAGACGACAGGGCCTTGGCTATTCCCCTGTCTTCTAGTGCTAGAGCAGCACACCGCCGAGGCCACTGGTGTGCCTGCCCGCTGACTGGATGAGGGAACCCTTGAAGGGCAGCAGTTAAGGACTTTCTTTACTTTTCTCTGAGGGTTTTTGGAAAAGGCATATGACAGTAGCTGTGAAAATAATTTGAAAAGCAAGAAGAAATATGTTAAGTGTAAGCCATTAACATTCCTCTCCTGGGGCAGCAGGGGCTGGGGTGATGGTGGTGCCGAAGATATTCCCTTGCCAGAATCTCTCAGTAGCCTTGAAGGGAGCCTGGCGGAAACTGGACATCTTCCAGACGCCTTGCTCCCACCTTCACGGGGGTCCTTCAAGCAAGACCCCGGGTCACAGAACAGCTGGACTCAGATTTACTCCCGTTCACTGGGGGCTTGTGACTTTGCTGCTCTGGGTGCGAGGAGGGCAGAGGTGTGGAAGAGCTTCATTCAGCCTCTGCCTGCAGGGAACGACCCATAGAGGGGCCAGGCCCACCTTGTAAACCGTTAAATTTCCATATTGGGTACGTGCAAGTTAGATATTCATGCTGCTGGAAGGAGCGACAAGCTCTTAGAAGATGGGGAAGACAGCAGAGCCTCTTGGAGGATGAGGTCCCATTGACTAAGCACTTCCGCCCCGGTGGAGAAGTGTCTTCTGTGGCTAGGTTTCCCAACCTCGCCTGAGTGGGTACTGCCTCCCCCCTCGCCCCGGCATCTCAGACAGTCTTTCCCCAGGTCACCTCCAATGTGAAGTGTTAATACCACAGGCACACAGTGTGTCTGTTTATGCACTCTGGCTCTTTGAAGGGTCACAGACCCCTGCTTTCTCCTGGATTCTTTCTCCCCGAAAATCCGTGTTTGCCTCCTAGGGTTGCTGTTATCCCCGTCTGTGAATGCCTGGGATAGCAGGCCTTCCTAGCCGCCTCGGCCAGTTCTGTTGACCTCAGACTACGCCTCCTACCTGTCCTGATGGCTCTGTGTCTGTCCCTTCTATTGACCATCACCCTTTAGGCTGCCCCAGGACAGGCACAGGCCAAAACTCAATCTCAGGAGCCCTTCCCGGGACCTTGGTGGCTGTCTCTAGGTTTTAAGGGTCCTTGAGGCTCCCGCAAGTCCTTTCCTGCTAGGGAATTTGGGGAGCTGTACCCACCCCCACAGCCCATCCATCATATGGTGGGGACTCCATCGTCTCTTCCTTGGCTCCTGTTTCCATTTCTGCAGGCACTTGCAGTCCATGCTGCCCACATGGGCGCTGGCCGGACTGGGCTGCCACTCGAGGCCACGTGCTTCCTGCGCGTGGCTCTGGTCTCTCTCGACGGTCAGCCTCCTGAGGGCAGGGCGGCCTCTGCTGCTTCATTTCTGTTCCTCGCTGTGCCCAAAGCAGTGCTCAGTAAACTCTTCTCATGGAGAGGCATAATGTTTCCCTTCCCAGCAGGATTAGAGAAAGCAGGAACCGTTCTTTTTATAGACCTTCCCATCCATGAGGGGGCACAATGCAAGGGCTTAGGAAAATGTTCGTCGAATGAAGTGGCTTGGAGAGTGTTTATGCCGTGTCGACAGTGCGATGTTCTCATGTCCCGGCCTCCTGGAGCCTCACTTTGAGAGGCAGGTGGCTTCCCAAGGCTTGAACCCCAGTTTCCCAGGAGCTGAGCAAGACATCTGCCAGGGGTCACATCCAGCCGTGAGGTGAGTTTACTCCAGGAGGGAGAACCATCTCATGGTTGTGGAACCAAGTACGGTCACAAAACAGCACTTTCTAGATTCTGTCCACGCTTCCTTTGGGGCCCCCTTTTTTTAGAGCAGCCTCCGGTTGGGTTGGATTAGCAGGGACATTTAGGCATTCTGCTTTGTACATTACTGGAGAAATTATATCCCTGTCATATTTGAACACTCTGCAATAGGAAAGAATTACTTTATTTGGTGTCCCCTCCTCCCTCCTCCCAAATGTTTAAAGCTAACAATGTTTTCAAGCAATTTCTTACCAACTAGATTTGGTGGAACTTACTTCAAGTGTCTTTTCAGAACCTTTCATAGAAAAGTAATTGTGTAATTAGCTATAAATTAGTAAAAATTATGCTAATTACTTCCAGGTGTGACATATTTTGTGCTTAAAAACAAGTAAGAGAAATAAAGGGGCTGTCACTGTGGCTCCCAAGTGAAGGTTGGCCCAGGCAGGCTTGACAGGCTGATGTGCACATTTACCTAATATTACTTTTTTAATTATGTAATTTTGGAATAAGTACAAACAGACCTGAGAACAAAAGTACAACAGACAAAACCCAGGGGTGGTTGTGTGTGTGTGTGTGTGTGTGTGTGTGTGTGTGTGTGTGTGTATGTGTGTGCACACGCTTAATTAAAGGGAACCTAAGCAGGGGCTTTTCCCGTACTTTTCATTTCACACTTGTAATGGGGGAACTGGAGGTAGCAGGACAGGGGATGTGGTATCAGGGAGGTCTCTGGGTTTTACGGTTCTATCTTAACCCAGGAGAAGTTCCAGTGGTTCTCTGGGAGGTTTGCCCTCTCTTCACACCCCCTTCACCCTTTCAGTTCTTGATACTAAAGTAACGTGGACCATGGTGGCCATCACATGCTATCAGATTGTCTGCATTTGTGTGTACCTCTTTATGTGGCCCAAGGCTTTATGGTACTGGTCTTCCTTGCATCTTTCTCTCCACAATCCTGTCAAGTATGTAGGACAGGTATTGTTGCCTTCAAGAGCATACATGACAGTCTGAAGGACCGCTTCTCCTGGGATGTGGTAAAGGGAGAAAAACAGAAGAAAGGGGAGGATCCTTCTTTTTGTTCCTTTCTCCTCTTCTTCCTGGTACTGTTCTGCATCCACTAGCAGTGGTGGTAGGTAAAAAACCAACCCATCGGTCCATCTGTCAGTCAAACATACTGGGCTTTGTGGTAGGTGCTGGGCATCCTGGATGGACATCACAGGAAAGCTCACTGGTGGAGAAGATAGACATGGGGGGATAATTCGAAGGAATATGAGCAGTACTCTCACTACAATGACACTAGGTCGTGGGTTTTCAAGGATCGCACAACTTTACAATAGTCTCTTTCCATAAAAACATTTGTGTGTCTGAAACATTGTGTTCCCAGCTTTGGTTTGGAGGATGTGGTCCCCCGCGGAGTAACGGAGGAACATGGCAAATGCTCTAGCTGGAGGACGGTCATTCTCACAGAGGATAGGCTTGTCAGCTGGAAATTTGAGGGCAGGGGAAAGTTTTCCAGTAGAGGAGAATCCTTCCAGTCAGCAGAGGTGGTGGTTGGGAAGCCCCAGGGGGTGACTGAGAACTCACCCGGATTTAAAGGAGGAGGAGTTGCTGGTAGGGCACAGGCAGGGGTGAAGCACAGAGGCATTCTGCAGCATGATGTGCTTGGGGAACTACCCAGAGCTCGGTCTCACTGGAGTATTAAGAGAGAGGAGAGGAGTAGGGACAGGGAGCGGGTTCAAAGGAGAGCCTCGTGGGCTGCCTCAGGAAGGATGGACTTTGGAATAAAGTGAAACCACTATAAAATTCAGGTATTGTTAGTGTGTGTGGGTTGGGGTGGGGGTTGGTTGGCACATCTAAGGTCTTTCTGATTATAATGCTTCCATTTCTTTGACCTTCCTCATGGAGAGCTGGTTTGTAGTCTCAAGAAGAGAAGTGTTAGGTCTGATGGGTCAGCTGGGCTTGGAGGCAGGACAGCCCCCCATCACCTCACAGAAAGGCAGGGAACCCCACTGCTCTGGGGAGACCTCCTTAATGGGGTGTCTGACAGAGTGGACCCCTGGGCCCTGCTGGTCACCCTGCCCTCTCTGCTTACTACGATAAGCTGTGGCCCACATCTCAAGCCTTTACTGCTACGGATTTAAGACAATCGATTGTGAAGGGGCAGTCCCACCAAATAATGGCACCAGCTTAAAGAGGAAAGGGAATAAAAAAACACCTGTGTGTTCCTTGTCCCCCTTGACATTTTCTGTAACCGTCTTCTAGATTAAAAAAGAAAATTCATTGAAATATCTTCTTAAAACTGGAAAATAGAGAAATATTAACAAAGCGCAGAAGAACAAAATAAGACAAACCCCAATAACAACAACGAACCCAAACAAAAAGGTGCAGACCAGGAGCAGGGGAGCTGAGTCAGGCCCCGAGTACTCTTCGTTGCTCCTCTCACTTGACTTGAGTACTTTCCTGTCCAGGCTTCAGACTCTGCATTCTGAAAACAAGAGGGTCGAGCCAAGTGATCTCAAAGTCCTTTCCAGTTCTGACCTGTAACATTTACATTTACATTTTTATTTTTGGTAGCAGCATGAGAAAACACCTTCCTTCTTCCCTGGATACTCAGCCCAGAGAAGTAGGTAAGGGGGCTGAGCATTACTTCAGCTAGAGAGGGGCCCCAGGTAGATCCCCTTTTCGCAGTTAGGCTCTGGGACATTGGACATTTCCTACCATCAGAAATACATTCTTTCCTGCATTTCCCATTTCCCAGGGCCAAGGTGCTTCCTTTACAAAGGACCCCATGTTGTGGGATCGGAAGCCAGAGTTGGTTTGCTTCCTAGAAGACACAGCTTGTTTGCTTCTGCGGCTCCTCCCGTAAGGTAACCATAGTAACAGCAGTGATACTGATGCGGATGCTGAGGGTGAGGGGAGCCAGCATCTACTGAGTGTGTGTCAGACGTTATCCTAAAAGCTTTGTGTTTATCAGCCTATTTAATCCTAGGTCGTAGGTACCATCATCATTCATGCCCATTTTATGGATGAGGACATAGGCATACAGAGTTAAATGGCCAGGATCCTTTGTGGGGGGCTTGAAGAAGTGACCAGAATTTGGAATCATTTGCTTGCAAGTTCAAGCCCTGGGTTCCCCAGCCAGCCACCCAAGGCTTTTGAGGATTCAGTGAGACAAACTCTGGGACAAGTAGTTTGCAAACTGTAATGTACCACACACGTTATGGTATGGAGTCAAGGCAAGTGGGACTAATCTGGCCAGAGTTGGTTGAGCTTCCCACACAGGACAGCCAGAATCTCAGGGCAGAAGGGACCGAGGCCCAGGGTGGTGGTGTGGGAGAGAATTTCTTGCAGGCAGAGCTGCTGGGGTGTCTCTGTCTCCCTCCTCTTGTGGGATGTGTGTGTGTCTTGGCTTGGCTCCAGGCCACCGGTGTGGACCAGGCACAGCACACACACTGGGGCAGGTGGCCTTGCTCGTGGGAGCCCAGCCTTGCAGTTGGAGTCATCTTACCTCTCACCCTGGGTTGGACCAGCCGTGGGTTGATCTGCCGTCTCATCGTCTATAAGATCAAGTCCAGCTACTGTGGCTGGCAGGCAAGCCCTCCCCAGCAGGTCTGGTTCTAGTTCCTGCTGCCCCTGACTGAGTACCTCTCTCTTCTCCAGTGGCCACTCACCTTGGCGTTCCTGCAGACAAGATGCAATGGTCACTTTGGAGCCTTTGCTGATGCTACTCCCTTTCCTGAAATACTGGCTTATCTTCTGTCACCTTCCCCTCCTTTCTTAGGCAAACTCTCAGGACTGTCATCTCCATGAAATAGTGTTACTTGGCTATCTGCCTGTGGCTTTTCTGGAGGGCAGGGGGTGCACCATGACTTAGCCCCTGCTTTTTTGATAACCTCAACCTTTCAGACTTGGCTCATAGTGGGTGCATAGACACTATTTGCAAGAGAGGGATGATTTAGACTTCCTTAGCCTTTCCTTCTAGATTCCTTCTGTGAGCAGTTTGGTTGGTGTTGATCATCAAGGTTGGCTTGACTCTGGGTCTAAGAAAGCACCGTGAGTGACTAGAAAGGGTTCAGTGCTTACTGCCCACAAAGAACATTTGTTGGTACCTCAAAACCCTGCTAATTCCCATTAGTGAGCAGCTCCCAGGTACGGGAGGTCACATGCGTCACATGGAATCTTGCCCTTGACCAGATGAGACACCTTTATATACACACTTTCCTGGCCCACATCACTTGTAGTAACCCCTGGAAGAGGGAATTTTAAAAAGTCATCACATGGGGCCCCTGGATGGCTCAGTTGATTAAGCGACTGCGTTCAGCTCAGGTCATGATCCCAGAGTCCCGGGATTGAGCCCCACATCGGGCTCCCTGCTCATCGGGAAGCCTGCTTCTCCCTCTCTCACTCCCCCTGCTTGTGTTCCCTCTCTAGCTGTGTTTCTCTCTGTTGAATAAATACATAAAATATTAAAAAAAAAAGTCATCACATTCTGAAAAGGGATATGTTAGTGGATCTTTAGAGATGTGGTCACAACCCACCGCGTAATTTGCTGGGCCAAGTGCACATCAAAAATGGGAGCTCCTTGTTCAAAAATCATGAAGGCCTTGGAGATAGTGACAAGCAGAGCACGCGTCTACACCCGGGTTTCCGGAGTGTGGGGGTAGGTTGGGGGGCAGTGGTTGGGGTCTGTGGGGGATCTGCAGGGGGCTGCATGCTTGTGAAGCTGGCTTGGCTCTGCTGGGAGCGTCGTCGCTGTTGCTGCTGTCACGTGGGCATAGATGGCGATGGTGTCACTGTGTTCTTTTCCCTGTGCACAGTTTCCAAGTTAGGTCATAATATTAAGTGTCTAGCATATGTCCAGCACTATTTAAAACACCCTGGGGAAGGGGTGGATTTTTACAAAATCAGTAGGGAATAGGGTTCTCCTTGGACAGTTTTACAAAATTATAAATGAGACAAGAGAGATGTTCAGTGCCCATATACCACTGTTAGGTGAAGAAGTGGAGGCTCAGATGATTTGCCCAAAGTCACACAGCTACTCCAGGACTTGGCTACTCAGTATATAGCTTTGACCGTGAAATGCTTAAAGAATGGTGCACTTGGTGTGGGGTGCTAGGAGCCAGAGGTCAGAGGTCAGGGCCACAGACTGGTCCTAGCTGACCTGAGATGGGGAAGGGTTCAGGTTGGGGGAAGAGTGGGGAGGGAAGCTGCGCTCTGTAGTCAGCAAGGTGGGTCTGGCTTCATCAGGAGGGGGTGCGAGAGGTGGAGATCTCTCCCAGACACTTTCTCCTTCTTAGCGCTCACTTTTGCTCACTCTTTTCCTTCTAAATAAGATACCTGTTCCCCATAGCCATCTCTTTCCTGATTCTAGTTCATTTGAAAGTGTTTTTCAAACTTTCTGGATCACAGTCTACAGCAAAAAAAGGTAGTTTCTGGTGTGGTCCTGTACACACATACTTGTGTTTTTGTGTTTACTTTCCCATAAAGCTAAGTGAACAGACATCTGATGCAGTCTGGTGTATTCTGTTATAGTTTTTTATGTAATTAAAAATTCTGATAATGACACTTCAGATTGAGGCCTGTCCAGAATATGGAAAACTGCTTTAATTCCTCTCTGCCATAGCCACCAGACAGGAAGAATTCTTTTGCACGCCAAGCCTCTGTGGAAGCAGAGTATGTCTTCAGCTCTGTGAGCCTAATGGAACTCTCTCTTTCTTTGGATGCCTAAAGCTCATCCTGCTGAGACCTGCCCTGGGATCTCAACCCCTCCTAACAAGGGTTTAATTATATTTTTGGCATTTACATCTTCTCTCCCCAATATGAGGGAGTATGTATTTCTTGCAGAGAAAACACATGCCTAGGGGACACAATAACACATAAAAGGTAGTAGAGCTCACTGAGCCCATTTCCTAGCCTCTCTGAGGCCCAGCCCTGTGTCTTTTCCTGAGCAGGCATTCAGTAAGTGTTTCTAGATTGAAAAATTGGTTGGGAATTTTTTGGCGAGTTGAACATAAGCTTAGCACTGTTGGTGTAAAAGGCCTCTTGGTGGGGCTGACATTTGATTGTTCCCTGAGCAATTCTTGGAATCCCCTTTCTTGGCTGTTCCTTGTCTGGTCACATTTCTCCACTGACAGCCTTGCTTTCTAGCCTCAGGTACTTCTGGGATTTACATCCCATTGCTTTTTCCTGAGAGATGCCGACTAGGATGATGGAGGGTCTGACAATAGCCTCAGACTTGGCCTTACTTGCCCCCTGAGTCAGACAGTGGAGAGCCCCATAGTGAGGGCAGAACACTGGACTCAGTGTCCGAAAACCCGACTTCAGGAGACCCCTTCCCCAGCTGAGTGACTTTGGGGAAATGATTTAGCCTCTTAAAACTTCATTTCTCTTCATTTGACCCTTCCTGGGCTTATTGAGATGATCATGATAACAACCACATGGAAACTTTACCTTTATGGTGGTTTAATAATAATTAGGTTTGTAACGTGCATTCATTCCATCTTTTAACAACTGCGTGAATTTTTTTTTAAAGATTTTATTTATTTATTTGACAGAGAGAAACACAGCAAGAGAGGGAACACAGGCAAGGGGAGTGAGACAGGGAGAAGCAGGCCTCCAGCTGAGCAGGGAGGTCGATGTGGGGCTCGATCCCAGGACTTTGGGATCATGACCTGAGCCGAAGGCAGACACCCAACGACTGAGCCACCCAGGTGCCCACTGCATTAATGGTTTTATGCCCAACCTCAATTTAGCAAGGAACTGAGGTTTGGTTGTCCCAGATTACTTAGCTAATAAGTAGTGGAGTTAGAATCCAACTCTGTTTTCTTTTTCCAAAGTCTATATTCTTGTTATTATCATCATTATTTAATGTAACTCTATTAGCCTATTAAGTTAATTATTATTTTATGCAGCCCAGGGAGTCTCTTAAGGGAGTGCATTTTTTTTTTTTTTTTTTAAAGATTTTATTTATTTGACAGAGAGAAACATAGCCAGAGAGGGAACACAAGCAGGGGGAGTGAGAGAGGGAGAAGCAGGCTTCCCGCCAAGCAGGGAGCCCGATGTGGGACTCGATCCCGGGTTTCCGGGATCATGACCTGAGCCGAAGGCAGTCGTCCAACCAACTGAGCCACCCAGGCGCCCCAAGGGAGTGCATTTCTGTTGACATGGGGAGGGCTGGCTCATGGCGGGCCTGGGAGGCAGTTGTAGGAAAAGGAGTGAGAAGAAAGGAAGGGAGAGGGTATGAGTGAAAAAGCTAAGTTTAGGAATCACATGAGGCTGGTCGTGAAGGGATTCCTGGGTCATTTGTCTGCTGTTTCAGCTCCTTGGGTCCCTGGGCAGTCATCAGACACACCATCAGTGATTTTAATCAACAAGCCAATGAACCGATATTTACTTGGGGATTTAGAGGCTGACGCAGAAGACTCCTCGTTGGAGGGCACTTTGCACCGGAGTCATTTTCCATGGCCACACATTCCCAGATCGCCAACTCCAGAGTTTGGAACTGAAGGGGATGGTGTTCTTTGGAGAGTTTGCAAGTACTTGGTGGTTTTCATTGCTGTGTCATGTCCCTGCAGAGGGGAGAAGGTGGTGTCAGGGTTGGGATGGGGCCATCTTTTCTGGTGACTCAGCCTCCCCAGAGGGAGGTACCAGTCAAGGGGGACTTCATTTCCTTTTGTCAGTTTCCAACCTGGTCTTTGAAAACTGCCATGACATTCTTTGCTCCAATGAACCCAGGTGATCACAGGTGGTGGGTTCTAGCACAACCCCTGTTTTATAGGTGATGAAAGTTGCTTTTAAGAGTATCCATGACCCGCCCAACATCATCAAGCCAGGCTTACATCTAGATCTTTGTTGTCAGAACCCACCATGATCTTTCTACTTTCCTTCTGGTGCCTCAACTCTTCAATCAAGGACAGAGTAAGAATGAATACAAGTTACCCAAGCAGTCATGGATTGCCATGGGCTCCTATAGAGGACCTCAAATTCCAATTCTGAGGCCTTGCCTCCTAGGGGACAGGTGTTTGTTGAAGCTTTCGGTTTCTTATATTCAGTTACTTCCTCTGGAGGATTGCTTTCCGACAGGTGTCAACGCAGTAACCTGCATAACCATTAATAAAACCTTTAATGCAGACCAACGAATTTAGAAGGCCCCCTTTTTCCATCCCCTCTTTGTTGTAGTTATCGTTAGTAGTTCCATATGTGACTTCCAGATATTTTAAGCATGGATATGTTGTATATGTATGTGTGTGTTATATATAAAAGGCTTTTAAGCATAGGCAGGATCCTACTCAGTATATACAACGGCAAATGGCTTTTTCACTAAAGAACGTTTTATGGACATGCATTCATGATTAGTACCCACAGTCCCACCTCAGCCTTTTTAATGCATGCATAGTATTAATATTTCATTTTTTGGATGAACCAGTTTATTTAACCTATTATCTATTGATGGACACTCAGGTCGATTCCAGCTTTTTTCTATTACAAACAGTGCTTCACTGAGCATCCTCATACAGTTGGATAAATTCATATAAACGAATTTCTGGCATGCAGGATTTGTGCATTTAAGATTTTGATCAATATTGCCACATTGCTCTCCAAAGAGGTTGTCCCCATTTACAACATCAATCCAAACATTGTTTTTTGCATGTGTTCAGTAAATGCTGTGAAAATTGGCCCTGGCAGTTGATTCAATTATTGTTGTGATTCAACTATCCACTCTGCTCAGGGGTGATTCCATCACCTTCTGGGTGTGTGATTTAAATCCCATCTCTGCTCTTACTGGCTGGAGGATTGTGGGAAGTTTGCTGGACTTTTCTGAGCCGTGATTTCCTTGTGGAGATAACAATACCTCTCTTGAAGAATAGAGTGAGGGACGTTGTGAATAATTGTGAGGCCTCTTGCCCAAGGGCCTGATACAGAGTAGGAGCTCAGTCAGTACATCGTGTCTTTATCCCCTGCAACGGCAGTGAGCCCCTGCCACCGGGCCCCGAGGAGCATGGTTTGCCAAAGGAGAGGGGACGGAGGCACTTGTTGTTAATGGTCTCTCTAAATTTGTAGTGGCAGAGTAAAAACTCTTAACTTAGTAGACAGTAAGTCCCTGTAGGACAGTGACTTTGTTTTCTACTTTGTCGTGTCAGAGCCCCGAGCTGGTGTCTGGGATTGGCAGGCACAGTTGGCTATCGTGGGTGAGCCAGGGTTTTGACCAGGGACCCTGAGTATCAGGGACCCAGTGGAGAGAGAGTGTGGATTCCCTTTTAGAATCCATATCCACTAGGAGACATAACTTATGCTTCTCACTTTTTCCTATTTAAAGTGGAAGTTGGGTGATGGGACAAAACCTCAAGCCAGCGTAGGCCCAGAAATCCCCTTTGAGAAAGTGCCTCTGGGACTTGGTTTTGAAGTGGGATGCAGGGTCCAATGTTGTCTCGGAAGCCATGTGGGTAATTTACATGTAGGGCGTGGGGGGCTTGTTGACCCCCAGTGGCATCCTGGCCACTCTGAATGTGTTATGTGGAGATCTCCGTCCCCCACCAGGCTGGTGCTCTGCTGCCTGATGATTTACTCTCCTGGGCACTTTCCACCTACTCTTCTGGTCTTTTCTCACTCTATTTTTGGAAAGGGCCTTGTCCTTCTTCCCTCGTAAGTCACCCTCCCCACACCGCCTGCCCTCTCCTGAGGCATCTGGAGTCAAGAACTCTATCTTGGGGTACCTGGGTGGCTCAGTCAGTTAAGCATCTGCTTTCACCTCGTATCAAGCCCCACATCAGGCTCTGTGCTCAGTGGGGAGCCTGCTTCTCCTTCTCCCTGCCACTACCCCTGTGCGAGCTCTCTCTGTCAAATAAACAAAATATTAAAAAAAAAAAACAACAAAAACTCTATCTGAAAGACTCGATCCTTGGGTCTAGATGTGTCAGTCATAGCTCAGCACTGGCCAGGGCCACACATGGGGGGCAGGGAGGAAGCAGGGCCATGGCCTGGGGCAGGGGAGTAAGTTCAGGACAGGTGCCAGGTGACTGGGAGGTAGAATCTGGGTTTGACCACCAGCTTCTCTCTGTACCACATCTCTCCATGCCCCAGACTTCCCTTCTGCTAAATGCAGTTATACCTGCCCTTGGCTCATCATGAGCCAGCTCCAAGGACAGTTCAGATGCATACCAAAGCAAGAGAAATCACAGAGGAAATTCCTCTGCCAGTAATTCAAGAAGGTTGTGCTGCATTCATGTCTCATGAGCCCCTCAGGAGAGAAGTGTGCCAAACTAATAATATTCCATGCAGAGGTTGGGGTCTCCTATATGCCTGTGCCTAGTTTCTTCACAGAGGGCTAAGTCTAAATTCCTTCTCTGCCCTTATGAGCTGTATGATCTTGAACAAGTCACTTAACCTCTCTGGGTTGGAGTTGCTTCATACATAAAATGGACATTAGCAGCTCATTAGGTTGTGACAAGATTCGATATTATCATCATCTTTTGCTGCACGTGCAAATCCTTTTTCAAGGCAGATAGGTAATACTTGGTCTTCAGTCAGGTGGGCTATAGACGGTATCATCCGCTGTAGCACACTGCTGATGCAGTGCAGGCCCCTCCCCTGCTTCCTGCGGGGAAGTCTCAGCAAGGGAAATGTCTCTTTGGATGGCAGTAGGGTTCTTCCCAATGCCCTTCCACCGATTCCAGTCCATTGCATCGATACCATTCAGTATATTCTCAGTGAGATACAGTGGACCGAGTCGGGAAATCCAAAGTTTCATTCGCTCAGCCTGAATCCTGGGGCCAGAAATGGGGACAAAAAAGGCAAATCAGAATCAAGGCTCTGCTGTAGAGCTTCTGAAGAAAAGAGTACTGACCTCTGAGCTCTGGTTTCTAACTTAGCCCCTGTCTGGGCAGGGACTGAAGGCGTGGGTCCAGAGTTGAAAGAGAAGCCTGGTCTCTAAGCAACCTGTTCGTGTTGGTTTGGCTTTGAGATGAAAGTGAGGAATGGCAGCTGGGCCCTGGACATTTGAGAGAGATGAGGTTAGTTGTTCCCTTCTTCAACTTGGCCTGGGTCCTCTTATTCCCACCACAACTCCATTACAAAAAAAGATCTAAGCTTATACATGCATCATGCACACACACACACACACACACACACACACACTCAGAAAAACAACTGAGCAAGTTTGCTACCCAGGCTCTATCTGTAGGTCTGCCATGAAAAGTGGAGACCCCTGTGGCTTGAATATTGGCATCAGCACTATCAAATGTTGACTGAGTTTTGGTCCCAGTAGTAAGAAGCATGTGTGAAATTTAAATACAGAATTTCAAACCCTTGAGTACTTCTTGAGAGTCTCAATGGCTTTAATAAGGGAAGGGCTTCTCTTTGATGGCAAATGATTATCTTTCACAGTGCAAGCATAAATTGGATCATAATTAATGATTTTGATTTATGTTCTTTCTTGCCATGGATGGGAGTCGGAGTTTAGTTTCTATTTATCTACATCTCCATAACTTTATATTCCCCTCTACAAGGGGGGATTTTGCCACATGCAAATGAAAGGTTATATATTTGAAAGTACTTCTGTAGCTTAGCGACCAGTTTGGAGCAGTTCATCTCTCTCTTTCTTCCTCCCTCCCCACTTCTAGTGCCACTCTGCGAATTCTGAACCATACACTTCCTAGAGCTACTTAACTTGCTGTAAATGCCAGAGGTCCTCATACAGGGTGGAGGGGAGCAACACACTGCTTGACTTGGTCCAAGTGTGCTTTTACCAGTCTTTACTCTTGATCTCTCCTTTTAGTGTCTTTCTTGTCTCCTTTCCTTATGGGGCCGTCCAGGGCAGTGGTGGTGGTTGAACTGATGCTGAAAGCCATCATTGTGGACATACATCATGTCCATCATGTGGACATACATACACCAAAGCCATCTTCTTGGTGCTGAAGGAGGCAGGAGCACCACTGGAAAACCTGGCTCCTGGCCCTCCATTCAGCAAACATATGCTGATTGGGTGTTCCCTGAGGCCAGGCATCCTCTCCGCACCAGGAATATGAAGACCAATAAGATATAGGCCCTGTCCTTTGGGAGTTTCTGCACCTCACTTATTCTTTATCCTTATCCTATCCTTTGCCGGTGGTCCACACCTTCTTTCCACCTTGCGATGATTTGCTTGTTTCCAGCAAAGGCACACGTGCCCCTACCCTTCCTCCTCTGACTATAGCCAAAGCCACGAATCTGTACCAGGGAGAGTAGATTTCTTTCTAGACAGACTGCTATGGAATGAATGTTACATCCCCTCAAAATTCATATGTTGAAATCCCAACCACCAAGTTGATGGTATTAGGAGGTGATTGGGATGTGAGAGCGGAGCCCTCATTCATGATGGAGATTAGTGCCCTTATAAAAGGGACACCTTCCACCCTGTAAGGACACAGAGAAGTAAGGGTCTGTCCATGAACCAGGAAGCAAGCCCTTACCATACACTCAATCTGCCAGCACCTTGATGCACTTCTAGCCTCCAAAATTGTGAGAACTGTTTCTGTAGTTCAGAACTACCCAGTGCACAGTACTCTGCTGTGACAGCCGGAAAGGACCACGCCACAAATGTAAGGAGAAGGTAAAGGACGGATACCTTTCCTGAGGGTAGCACGTCAGCAGTGCCCCCGTCTGAGGATTGATTTCAAGGGGCACAGGAGACCTGGCGCTGCCACATAGCTCCACTCCAGGAGCACAGTTCATATCACTGTCCGTGTGGAGGGTAGCCTGGCTTTAGGAAGAGCAGGGGTGGGTGGGTTTTCCGCAGTGCCAGCCCCACTCAGTGCTTCATGGAGTCCGTCTTGGAGGGGTGGGGTGTTCCCTGGGAAAACTATCCAGAGTAAGGACTTTTTTTTTTTTTTTTTAAGATTTTATTTATTTATTTGACACAGAGAGAGAGAGATCACAAGTTGTTGCCGTCGGGGAGCCAGCCTCAGCGGAGGTGTGGGTCCTGAACTGTGGGATGTCTGGCGGGAGAAATAATGACACGGACACGGAAATCTGATGCAAGCTGACAGACCCGAGGTCAGTCAGGAGAGACCTGTGAAGCAGGCTCAGCCGCACGCTCTGGCTTTTAGCATTGGCTCTCTAGCTCTAGCTCTCTAGCTCTGGCTTTGGCCCTCTTGCTCTACTTCTCTCTCTTCTTCTGTCTCTCTTTGCTTCTTGCTCTCTCCTCACATTGCTTCTGTCTCTTTGCTGGCTCTCTTGCTGCCTCCTCACAGGTCCTCTCGCCTTTGTCTCTCAGTCTCTCTCAGTCTCTCTCTGTCTCATGGCTTTGTCTCTCTTGACTGTCAAGGGTCCCAGTCTTTTATTATTCCCAAGTGAGGAAGTTGGGTGGTGCAGTTAAATCTTTAACTGCTTTTGTACCGGCCCTAGAGACAGGATTAGTATCGTTACTGCAGGGTACAGAGTGATTGCTTCAACTCACAGAAGTTGAGACCATTGAGGCACAGGGATCAAGAAATACAGATAAGTGATACAGAGATACCATTAAATGGAACTACACGTCTTGAATAAGCACACAAAGGACATATTGCCCTGACCCCCAGGGTATGTGGCTTTTTTGGATTCTAGGCAGGGAAAGCCCAGAGGGTCTTTCATTCACATTCACAGGTACCTCCACCAAAGTTTTCAGGTGGCTTGGGCATGGCGGGAGGGGCAGATCAAGCACCGTCCCGGACAACAAGTAGGCAGAGAGGCAGGCAGAGAGAGAGGAGGAAGCAGGCTCCCTGCTGAGCAGAGAGCCCGATGCAGGCCTCAATCCCAGGACCCTGAGATCCCGACCTGAGCTGAAGGCCGAGGCTTTAACCCACTGAGCCACCCAGGCGCCCCAGAGTAAGGATTTCTGGCTGCGATCACTGACTAAGTAGCAGTTATGAAGGCCCACTCTGACTGGGGGCTTGGGCTGTAGCAGGTGGTCTGGCCATGCCAGCTTGGTGCCTGTGTCTGGAGGGAGGTGAAGCCTGCAAGAGGAGGTCAGAGGTTTCATCTGGGGGGAACTGGAGCCAGACATCTCATTTCGTAGGATCTCTGTGCCAGGAAACTGTGAGGCACTCCCAGATCTCAGCCTAGTGCTCTTTCGAAAAAGGTAAGGCCGAGGAGGTGGCGGCTGTGGGGTTAGTTGGGCCAGGGGATTTAACGGTGATTTGACTCAGGCTGCTCAAGTTTCTCCAGCAGAGCAGTCCTCTGTCGCCCATTTCCTAGTACTCCCCAAGGACCCACTCTCTGTTGTCTCCCTGGCCACTGGGGACAGAGTGATTCCTCTGGGGGTTCCTCTGCTACCCATCTATCGGAGTGGAGGCTGGGAGGAAGGCGGCGGGTGGCTGGTCCCTGCTCAGTCCTTGTGCTCTCCTTGGGCATGCTCTGTTCTCCCCGTGTGGGGTGTGTGACAGGCTGGGGAGGAAGCCGCCGGTGTGGGTGGCATGGCAGGCACAGGGCCTGTCTGGTGGCTGTGACAGGCTGGCTACCTGCCTGCCCGCTGGGCTGCTGCTAATTGGGGAGGCGTGGAGGGCGGTGGCGGGGCTGTAACTCAGGCTCCCAGGGGACACTGAACACACCGCAGCCAGAAGGAGGGCCTGTCACATGCCTCTGACAGCGGGACCCTGCCGGGGGCTTCATGGTGGCACTTCTTCCTTTAATTCCCCCCCTCCCAGGAAAGGAAAGGCAGAAGAAAGTAGGCTGTAATTGGGCTTTGGAAGGTTCTCGCTTGTCAGAGGAGGTGTAAGCCTTGAGAAGCAGCCATTAGCATAAGTGTGTTGCACAGGGGGAGGAGTCCTTCCCCAGGGCCCACCCTGGCCAGAGGGACAGCTCCCATGATGGAGAGTCTGGGTACAGCCTGGGCTGAGGTGGCTGCCTCCTCCTGCGGGGTGGGGCCATTTAGGTCCCTGCGAATGCTCCGTTGCCCAGATGGAAAATACTAGAAGAAAGCAGGAGGGATGAGAGGAGACAGTGTGCACTGAGGCTGGGTTAGATGCGTCTTCCTCACTCATTCCTACACACACACACACACACACACACACACACACACACACACTCACTCACTCACTCAGGACTCTCAGGGCCCAAGGGAACTCTGGCTCATCTATCACAGGTTTCTCTTGGGCATCTGGGCTAGAGAAGGGGGGGGGGCTGTCAAGGGTCCTACCTGTAGTTAGAGGTAGGGTTAACTGGACCTCAAATCTTAATCTTGGGCTTAGAATGATGGTAGGGATGCTGAGAGTGCTTTTTCACTCTCTTTCCCAGACAATGTCATTCCAGCCCACGGATGTCACTAAAATCACATACTTAGGGACTTATTCATTTGGATTCAAGCTAAGCTCACAATTATATAGCAAATTCTCTTTGTAGGGCTAATACATTAAGCTCTGTCAGTAATTTCTCTCTTAGAAGAAATGATAAGGGAGATAAGGTACGGGCCACCTGGGAGCTTGTGTGTGTGTGTGAGGGGGGCTGTTTGTAGGAAGGAGAGACTGGCAAGAGGGAATATGGGTCTGGGGACACATCACCTGGGGGCCAGGAGAGCTGAATGGGGAGTCTCAGGCCCTTCCAACTAATTTCACCTCCTTCAGAATTTGGCTGTATCCAAGCTCCCTTCCACGTTGGCACCCTCCCGCCCTGGGAGTCTACGGTGGCCACGTCCCTCCACGCAGCTGCCATTCTCCTGGAGTCTGTGTGACAGAATGGGACCTGTGGGGAAAGCAGCCATGTCAGCACCCAGCCCCGTTTTGCACTCCGGCAGCTAATTAAAGCCAGGAAAGTAATTTATTGCTGAGGGAGAATGTGCGGGAGGTTTGGCTTAGTTGAAATGGCCCCCAAAGAGTTATGGAAAGCTAAAGTGGGTTTTCAGAAGCAAAAGTTAATTGCTCTTCACTTAGCATTTCAGTGTCATGTGGCTCCGCGTTACACACATGCTGAGTGGAAGCCTTTACCCAGACGTGGGGACCAAGGGGAGCCTGCTGGAGCCAGGGGTTCCAGGAAGACGGACGTCCCCTGGCAGTAGATCAAAAATGCCACCCTTCTCCCCGTGAGGGATACGGCTTTGCCTGCCCCAGGAACCAACCCCAGGTGAGGGCGGGACTAGAAGTTATCTCTACGGAAGAGGGTTCCTGGGTGGCAGAAAGAACATTGCCCCGGGAAGAGGAGACTCCAGGTGCGCACTCCCAGCTCTGCCCCAGCAGCTCTGTGGCTTGGCCGAGTTCTTCCCCGACTCTGGATCTCACTGTTCGGCTCTATTTAGTGATCAGTAAGGGACATCTTCACTCTCGGTGTCTGATCATCTTGTCCCTGGGTCTCCTCATAGATGCTTTTCATGCTGTGTGACCCATTTGGTAGAAGGGAAGACTGAGGCATAGGATATCCAAACAGGAGGTACTGGACGCTGTGGGAACCATGTGACTTTCAGCTGAAAACTGATGTGTCTGCTAGCTAGAAATAGGAACTTCTTGGGTATTAAAGTGTTTCTTAGACTTATGGGTAATGGCATTTGGGAAGAGGGTTAAAAGGCATGGATTTGGGCCACATCAGGAAGAAAGGGTGAAAGATTCTTTCAGCGAGAAAGGGGCCAAACAGAAATGGTGCAAAGCTGCTTTGCGTAGAGACTTCTCTGTATCTAAAGGCAGTAATTATCCTGACTACAGATATGCCTAATACTAGGCACTAAATATTTAAAATGATTTCTACTGTTTATGTGTAAGGAGCTGACTTGAGAGGCTCCCATGTGATCTTCCCAGCTACCTGTGGGAGGGAAAGGGCACTGAGGAAGGATGGGGAGGGGAAGGTACTGCACTTAGGTGTTCCCTCTGAGGTGGTTTATGGTGAGTAATGAATTCTAGAGATACAGGGGGCATAGTTCCAGTGAGTCTTGTGTTCTCAAGTCAGTGGGGATGGTGAGTCCAGTAAGGTCAGAATTATTTCTGAAAGTCCTTATATTATGGGGATTTCTCTTAAAAACTCAAAAGTGAAGAACACTTCTTGTCCTTCTCCTTTCTTTCTCTTCTTCCTCTCTGCCCTCTCCTTCTCCCTTTCCCTCTCTTTCCTCCTCCTCTCCTCCCCCTCCTCTTTCTTCTTCCTTCTCCTTTCTTCCTCTTCCCCCCTCCTCCTCCTCTTCTTTTTCTTCTTTCCCTCCTTCTTTCTCTCCTTCTTCTTCCCCTCTTTCTTCTTCTTCCTCTCCTCCTTCCTCTTCCTCTTACCCTTCCCCTCCTCCTCCTCTTCCCTTGCTCCTTTCTCCTCCTCCTCTTCTACTTCTCTTCCTCCTCCTTTTTCCTCTTCCCCTCCCCCTTCTCTTCCCTTCCTCCTCCTCCTCCTTCATCTTTTCCTCCTTTTTCTCCTCTTCCTCCTCCTCTTCCCCTTCCTTCTCCTTCCTACTGGGCATCTTTTTCCTGGAACTAGGTAGAAGGTCTAGTTTGAATGAAGATGATGAGTGTGATGGAGTAAATAGAGTATATATCTTGTTGACATTACCAAACATGTGTATTTCACTGTTCACCCCGTTGTCCCAATAAAGCCAGGCAGGAAAGTCTTAGACCAAAGTGTCTACAGATAATATAAAGCCACTGAAAATATTTTTGAATAAAAAAATAGAGGTTTTTTTTTTTAAAAGATATTATTTATTTATTTGACACAGAGAGAGAGATCACAAGTAGGCAGAGAGGCAGAAAGAGAGAGGAGGAATCAGGCTCCTTACTGAGCAGAGAGCCTGATGCGGGTCTCGATCCCAGGACCCTGAGATCATGACCTGAGCCAAAGGCAGAGGCTTAACCCACTGAGCCACCCAGGCACCCAAAAACAGAGGTTTTTAAAAAATTCTTGTAGTCATGCTATCACTCCATATCATGGACAGTAGAATTATATAGTTACATGCTTTGTGGATGTGGTTGAATGGTGGTACTTGTGGTTCAAGAACTATATTGAAAATAATTAAAGCTCCCTGCTTTAGCATCTCACACATAATATTAGGTCTCAGGAAGAAATCATGGCCATGTTTATCTGAGAGTGTTGGAAATGAGATCAGATTCCCTTTGCACAAGCCATCTATCTACATGGCAATTTGTAATGAATCTAAACATTATTGACCATTCTTTTGAAAGCATTCTCCTCTTATTAAAAAATGTTTCTGACTTCAAGAGTGTTTGACTCAACAGTCCCCATTTATCTCCAAGGATGGGCTGGACAGCTCAAAATGAGGTCCAAATCCCAGTGAAGCTCTGAATGGCCTGAACATCAGCCAAGGATGGTTCTTAGGTCATGTTCTAATCTGCAAACGCACACCATCTGAGAGTCTGTTGTTTAGCCAAGGGCTAAAGTATCACTCTGTTAGAGGCCTGAATAAATGGAGGGGAAGTGGCCTTGGATTTTGTTGACGTGTTTTTAGACCAGAGATGGCACTTAGGACAATGCCAAGCGCTAAGGAAACACTCGGCATCACCCACTGTCATGCTGAATTATTGAGATTGTGAGCAGCATTTGCAAAATGTAGGCATCTTTCACTCTGCCTAATTAGAGGGTAGAAGTGATCTCTGGGGTGATTAGGTCCAAAAGCTGTTCTTCTGGTTGAAACGAGAAGCTGGCATAGTCAATGATTCTCTGTCTCTCCTGCACCATGATAGACCCAGACACACTGGATTTACCAATAATTGGAGGAGAGGTATAGAATAAGGTGCCTGGGTCCCCACTGGCAGAAAGAAGGGTGGTAGAGTCTGCATTATGGATGCCTTTGAAAAAAGAGTCTGGTTTCTGTGAAGACAGGCTGGGGAGGGAATGGCCTCATTTTCTTCAAGATGCAAGTTTCAGTAGCTTGTTAAGATGAGGCAAGAATGGAAGTGAGAAACATTATTTAGGTTAAAGGAACAGTAAAGAGGGACGAGAAAGAATCTGCTGATCATTGTGCACTGTTAGGTAGGGAAAGTCTGGCATAGGGCCAGGGAAACCCTAGAAATTAGCATCAGCCTTTTGAGGTCATGGGTTTTATTCTGCAACATGGAGATTTGGGTTCCATCATCCTAAATGATGAAGGACTCTTCTGTCCTTAAGACTTCTGGGGAAAAAGTTCTTGAACCACATGGCTGTAGACTATGTCCAGGTCAAAAGTTTTTAAAACTTCATACTGCAGATGTCTAAAACAGAATCCCTTAGCTAGAGAGTGGACCATCCAGGAGGGGACCCAGCTCAGAATGGAGTTTCTTCAACCTTTTAGTCCAAGTAAATGTGGAGAGGGATGGATAAGGCCCCCAGGATGTCATGGCCTGAAACATCTCCCAACAAGTGTTACATATTTGAATTGTAGTGTTTAATGTTAAAAAAAATTATCAACACGTTGTATGTTCAGTCACAATACACTTGTGATTTAATATAAAAACAATGCTTTAAATTACCTTGAGGAAAAACACCAAGGAACATGCATGTTTCTTAGTTATTTCAATTAAGGCAGAAACACTTTTGAATCCAGTATTTGGAACTCTGAATTAGAAGGGCAGGGAGTAACCTATCATTGCCAGTAGACAGATCATTTTGCTTTCTGAGAACTGATAAAAATGGTGCAGTTTTTCATGAATTTTCGAGGTCAGTCAGAGTGGTAGCTAAGTTGAGATGTCCTGAAAACTCTGTCTTACTGAGAATCCCTAGAGATGGCACATTCATGGTATACCAGTACCTGGATGGGAAGCCTCAGGTTTACCTGTTGTGGTATGATCCCCTCTGTGCACAGGAAACTTCCCTGTGTGTACTGCAGGACCAACCAGGTGACCGGCCCACAGCTGCATAAATGCAGAAGCACGGGCACCTGTACAAAGAGCCCAGCATTACTCATATGGCCTCCTT
Organism: Spilogale gracilis; assembly: GCA_004023965.1. NCBI lineage: Eukaryota > Metazoa > Chordata > Mammalia > Carnivora > Mephitidae > Spilogale > Spilogale gracilis. Next base: position 75,081 of record PITA01009719.1, read on the forward strand.
GTCCATCCTTTTTCAGTGGTACATGATGTCTCTTAAGAAGAGTCATGGTGATCAGTTTCATTCTGCAACCGATCTCAGTCCTTGACTGCCCTTGCAGTCTGCTTCATCATGCTGTTTTTGGAGATGTTTCCAAGAATTAAGATGCTTCAGCAAGTTTTAAAATGCTGTTGATGATTGTCTGTTTGTCTTCTGATGATGAACTTAGTTAAGGGGCTTCCAGTATTCAAGCCTAGAAACAACGCTGGAGTAGCCATTTCTCTATTACCATTTCCTGGACAGAACTGAAGAGTGATATGATAGGGATCCATTTGCTGCTTGGGTATGGGATAGGATGCTGCCCTACCTTTTTGCCCAGTTCCTCATTGTCCCATTCTCCTTGGAGTTTGGTTTCTAGTTACTATGCCTCTTCCTAGCCCTGCTGTTTCCCCTAGGTTTTAATCTCCCCACCCCTACCTGCCTTAACATGGTAATCTAAACAGCAGTTTGCTGCTGCAGTGGGCACTCCACGTTCATTCCATGTTGGGGTCTTACATTTGGGTAGATTCATCTTTGGAATGTGACCTTACCAACTCTGAGAAAGATGGCATCAGTCCATTATTCTTCCACTGTTACTGACTCTAAATTTGAGTTGTACAGCAGCTGCTCATGAGGGTGGGCGATGAGGAAGGAGGAAAATCAGACAGATGCTTTACCAGTGCCAGCCCCCTCAGTAAATGGGAATACCTGGCAATGGGTCTGGAAATAGAGGCCAGTTGTATCTCCAAAACCCAGGGCTTCAGTGTGTAGGAGGGATGGCGGGCTGCCCTTTCTTCTTTTTCTTCTTCTTCTTCTTCCTCTTCCTCTTCCTCTTCTTCTTCTTCCTCTTCCTCT